>VZRF01008078.1:121758-159881 GCA_013396875.1 Vireo altiloquus
AAAAGAGGAAAAAAACCAGCATTACAAGGATTCTGGAGCCATCGGTCAAGGAGCAGAAGAGAGAGGGGAAAAAAAAAATCTTTCCCTGGACTCGTTTTCCAGCTTGCCTCCACCAAGAAATCATTGCCAGCAGCACCACGAGGTGACAGCTCCAGGACCTTGGCACATCACCAACCTTTCCCTCCTCAAACCCCATTCCCTTTGTGCCTTTTTTGTTCCAGCCACCCAACCAAAAGAGAGGGGGGGGAAAAAAAAACCAATTAAGACATAAAAGTTTATTGATTGATTTAAAAATCATGCTTTGAAACAAAACGCTCTGGATTGGAAAGCTTGTATTTCAGCGAGGGAAGGGATGGTGGAACACACGGAGAAATAAACAGCCTCGTCTCAGAGCGTATATTTTGTCTTCATTATGCCCCTGAGAAGGTGTTAATACACAATGTACAAGGTATTAATCACCCCTCTAACTTCCAAATGCGAAATGCATCATTAACATTCATGTTGTTTTCAATTAGTTGGCTGGATGGGAAGGAGGGAACGAAGAAGGGTTCCCTCACTAAATTTTGTCGCCTTTCCAAAGAGTGGGGATCATAAAAAGCAGCCTGGGTGAAACTCCTGCACTCGCCACCATCCACGAGGGGCTGCTGGCAGGGAGGCTTTTAATTGATGTGGCAATTAGGGAAAGGCAGGGCTATGGCTGTGCTTGCAGGCAGGCAGGTAATTTAGAAGTGTAAATTCCATTTCCAGGAGTGATTCAAGTGCTTTGGGACAGATTTTCAAAAGGTATCAGCCACCAAAAGAGGCCGACAAGCACCTGGTGGGATTTTTAAGAGCCCCTCAACTAAGGCCCCTGACTCCTGTTGATACTTTTGCTTATAAAAAAGGGCTTTGAAGCTTTTTTTGATCCCAAGCCTTAGAAGTTTTCCAGTTTAGATCCAAGCTCTCCTACGGAGAAAAGCTGTTTGTTTCTCATCTGTGAGACTCTCATCTCTCACAGGCTCCTTTGCCACAGGACAGAAGGTTCAAAGTCTCTCATTTAGGACACCTGACCTGTCCCCAAAAGCAGCTCAGTGCTGCCCACTCGGAGATGTTATCACTGAAATTATTTCATTTCTGGATGCTAACCACTTCTGGAAGCTCTTAAGAACCAGAAGGGCAGCAGCACCAAGAGATGAGCTGGGAACTTCTCCCTCCAGCCAAACTCTTCCAAGTCTTTTGGCCACTCTTTTGGGAATTTGGCTTCGGTGGCAAAGCTGGAGCAGCTCAAAAGAGTTGGAAAAGAAGTCTGGAAAAAAAAACCTGGGTTCTTTAGCTAAAGCAGCTCCCTCTGACAGATCAGTCAGGACTCCCGTGGCTGTCCAGGCCCCCTTCCAAAAACAACCAGCCATGGGCCTTCCTGAGCTCATTCCAGCTCCAGCTTTATCCTTCAGGAAAAGCATCCAATCACAAGCTGAAGTTGCCATTCATGGATAATTGACCACAAGCCTTAGGGGAGTTATTACAGTTTTTAATTACTCTCACTTCTCAGACCCGTCTGTCTCGGTTCTAAGGCACAACTTCTTGAGCTCCTGCTCCTTGCATGGCCCTTGCTGTGCTTTCTTAGACCAAAGGGAAAAAAAAAAAATGCAGTCACCTTGGCAGTAGGAAGAAAAAAATAGGATTTTGTAAAAAGGGAAAGACATCCTGAGCCCAGGAGGATGAGTCACATCTGAGATGTCACCTCGGAGGGAACACAGTCCAATTGCTCTCTGTTGACTTGAGGAGATGAGACACCTCAGTGAAGGTAAGTGGGATGGCTCTGGGATGAGGGACGTGAGAAATGAGCTCTGCCCCAAAAAATCCAACCCCCAGCTATGGAAAACACATCCCCACTCAGCCTCCACAGTTAAATATGGAATTTTAGAGGAAGCACCCAAGGTCTGAGAGCTGAAACAGGACAGATGTTGTCTGTTTTGGGACTGTTCTGTGACAGATCCTGTTCTGGTCACAAACACTCAGCACAAGCACCTCTACCTGCAGGAGCAGGGCCCCTCCCTGCTGCTGACTCCACTCACCAGGCACCAGGAGGCAGCTGCTCTCCCTCAAAGCGAGAGGGGAAAAAAAAATAAACAAAAACCTCCCACAGGGATAAATTCCAGCCCTTCCCTAACTCACGGGAGCTGCGTGCATCCTTCTTTAACCGCGGCAGCAAATCCCACTTAATCCCCCTCATTCCAGCACGTGAGCTCTTCAATCAAACAGCCTTTTGTTTAAAAGTGACGCTGCTGCCTCAGCCTCCAAACCCCAGCACAAAACCACTTCTCTCCCATTCCCTGAACCACAATTCCCTCCTGGATGGCACCTGCACAACAGGGAGGGGAGAATCAGCAGAGCCAAAAAGTCTCCACGTGCTGGAGACCTGAATCCACCCAGTGGAAGAGGTTGCTATGGTTCCCAAGATCTAATCCAGAACGACACAGGTATAAAAAAAAAAAAAAAGGAAAAAAATGTGGAGATTAAAAATAAATAAATAGACAAATCTGGGCCCGGTGCCATGAAAAATGTGAAGTTGTCCTTGACTCCAGAAGCAAATGAGGCATGAAATGTATCAAAATGTGATATCGAATATAAGGATGTATTTAATATTTTACAGCGCTGGAAATCTTGTTACAAAAGGGTCAGGTCATAAATCAAGCCGAGAGGGGGCCAGTGCTTGCTTCCCTCCTCTCCCCTCTAATTGTTCCTAGAAAAGTTTGAGCAGTGGAGTCGTTCAGGGGAGGGAGGAAAGCTCCCAGGGAAAGGGGAGCTGCTTGGTTTGTCCATCAGCAGCAATAAACCCTCGTTAATCACCTGCTCTGCTCCAGAGTCACTGCTAATTCCCGAAGATGTCCATCCCTCCAGAGCTGCTCCCTCCAGAAAGAAGACCTCTGCCCTCAGCTCATTAACCCCTTGTGCTAATTGCCTGCCTGAGCCACCACTTAATCAGCTCATCACTTGCTATCTGTACAGAAAGATTTGTCACTGTCCCCTAGTGATTTTGCCCCCGGATTTTCACTCCTTTATTGGATGCTGGAGCTGGAGAGCATCAGCCCCATCCCATCAGGAGCTGAGGGAATTCAGTCTGCAGAGCTCCTAGGTGAGACACAAAACTCACATTTCAGTCCTTCCTTATTGCCCAGACACTCACACTTTTCATCACTTTTGTTTAATCACACTCCTAAAAACAAATAACGCCAAAAAACAAAAAAAAAAAAAAAAAAAAGTGAAGGGATTTTAGGAGAATTGCATCTCCAGTGGAGAAATGGTTTGTTTGTTTAAATACTGCAGGCAATGGAAGTAACCCTGTGGTAAATGCAGCTCTGGTACCAAAGCACTGAAATCCCATCCCCTGGTCATGGAAAACGAGCAGTTTTAATTTAAGCACCACCCTTCATGTCAAGTCCTGTTTGTCACCGTGCTAATGGACGTGTTTATTCACACATTCCCCGGGAAAAAACATCCTCCTCCCTCCTCTCCCAGTCCAGAAACAGTGGCACTGACTCCACCAGGTCTGTCTGCCAAAAATATCCTTTACCCACCTATCTACCCAACCTGCTTTCCTATGGAAACAGGCAAAGCCACCCACAAACGAGCCCACCTGCAGCAGGCTCCCCCAAATCCTTCCAGCTCCCCAAAAATACATTTCCAGCTCCCCAGACAACAGCCAGGCTCTGAGTATCCTCAGGGACAGGCAGGGTGCAAGGCAGGCTCACTCCTTATTAGAGAATTTACACACAACCCAGCTTCTCCCGTGGCTGGGGCACTCAGTCAAAGCCTGAAATTATTTAGTTATCAAAGAATCCAACCATGAGAAAGCAATCCATAGGAAACCAGGCTTCATTACTTCCACTGCTGATGATACTACCCTGAAGACCGGGAGAAAAAAAAGAAAAACATTGGTACTTCAAGTGATGGAGCTTCCAACGTTTACCTTGAAATTTATTGCCCAGAGTAATTGAATTGCTGGATTGCAAACTAACACCTGCTCAAGGCTTTAAAAAGTTCAGCAGAGGCAGAGAAAGGTTTCGCTTAAATCACCACCCCTTGCACACCAGAAAAAAACCCCAAAACCCAGCAGGAGCAGTTTCCAGCCTGGAGGAGACACCCTGAACTCCCAGGGGGCTGCTGGGGAGGAGAAAAAAAAAAAAGAAAAAAGAAAAAAGACAGAATTCTTTGTTTCAGGCTGAGTAAAACGCTTTGTTCCAATTTCAATATTTATAACCTTAATAAAAAGATGAAATGCGTTTCAAAACTGAATTCTTCCTTCGTGGCAAACAATCAAAGCGTGTTTCTCAGCAGATGCCAAACGAGCACGTTTGCTGTTGTCTAGAATTTTAGCCTGAACATTTCATTTTCCTGCACGTTTGTTTTGTGATAAATTTACTTAAGGCTCCTGACAGAAGCTGCTCTGTTCTCCAGGCCTCCAGCAGCTCGAGTGGATCTCCCTCTGTCTCGTAATCACTAAGCCAGAACCCCAACGTGGTTTCAATTCACACAGTGACGGAGGGGTGTGGAGATATGTGGGTTTATTTCCATGTTTTTCCTTCCTTGTGCTCTGCAGGAGGAGGCTGAGACAGGGATGGAGCAGGGAGGAGAGGCTGTGGTGCCTTTGTGCCTCATCTTCCTCCCTCCCATCCCTGCCTCCCACCTCCTGCAGCTCCCTGGTGCCCAAAGCCACCTCCAAGCACAGCAGGGCAAGGTTTGGCTGCTGCTCCTCCATCTCTTCCCTCCACTGAGCATCCTTCAGGTCCTGACCAAAAATGTAAATTCTGGGTCAGTAATTTCCACAGGAAATGTAAATTCTCTCATGAGGGAGCTCTCTGTGCACCCTGACAGAGCTCCCTGTCCTTGGTAGCCTGGCTGGTGTCTGGTTTTGTGGGACTGGAAGGATTTGGGGGAGCTGTGCCTTGCTTTTCCCTCTTCCCTGGCTGGACACGAATCCTCCTGGACACAACCACTGCTCTTTTTCACTTATTTAGGCAGAGAAATAGCGTGGCACATAGGTAAAACCTTATAAAATGAAGGCCTTGTTGCCTTTGTAAAATCCTGGCTCAGGCTTCTACTTCAGCTAGAGAAGGACAGGGAGAAAAGCCTGTGAGAAGAAAAACAATTCGTTTTTACCCATGAAAATGCAGCATCAACAGAAGCAAGAAAGTTAAATCATAGAAGGAAAAAAACAGAAACATATCTGCACCTGGTGTTTTTCTGAATGCCTGAATGCTTATGCTACAGGTGACCAACAGTAATATATTATAATTAATGATAACCAATGAGTCTATTGTGGTGCTTGAGCAACTAATGGATGAGTGGCATGAATGGTAAATATATAAAAGAGTATAAATGTCATTGGCTTTTGGAACAAACACAGCCTTCTGGCCTGACACTGTTACTAGGTTTGCGTGTGTCGTGGCCACCTCAATGGTGACAAAATAGCAGTAAAATTGGAATTTTCAGAGGTAAAGAGCCTCCCTAAACCTAGAGGATCCCACCTAGAGCTTCTCTGCTGCTTCCAAGCCAGTGCTCCTGCTGGAACAAGCACAAACTCCTC
This sequence comes from Vireo altiloquus, assembly GCA_013396875.1. NCBI lineage: Eukaryota > Metazoa > Chordata > Aves > Passeriformes > Vireonidae > Vireo > Vireo altiloquus. Next base: position 127,325 of record VZRF01008078.1, read on the forward strand.
TCTCCTCAAAGCCCAAACTGACACCTTGATTTCTCTCCCCTCCCATCTCCAGGAGACATTTCCCACCCAGCACTCTCTGCCTCAGCGACTCTGAGTAAAACATATGAAAGTGTCTTTATTCATTCCTCCAAAAAGTAATTAGAAGCAAGAACAGGAGTCAAGAACGTAAACGTTATCCTTCCTAAAGGAAAGCAGATTTCTAATTAGCCAAGAAAGCAGCTTCTGTGGGATTCTTTCTCCAAACAGCTGTTGCTGAGGGATCATCTGTCTCTCTTCTTTTCCTCTTTTGCAGTAAAAAGTTCATTTATTTTAGCATACAGAACTGTCTCAGCACCCAATTAAGGCAGGCAGGGATTCAAGGAACACCAGAGTGGAATGGAGAGGGCTGGGATGAACCTCGAGCACAGAGATGCCACAACAACCACCCTCATCTTCCTGTGCTCCACTCTATCCACACAAAAGGTGGGAAAACAGTACCAGGAGAGGCCCAGCTCAGGAGAAACAGGGAGGAAAAGAAGTGTATTACTGCCTGTCTTTAACCCCTCTGAGAGGTCAGACAACTTCCATCCAAATATTTCACTTTATTTCTGTTAGCTTCATTTCCTTTCCTCCCTTCCAGGACACGACAAAGCTGATTGGTTTTAAATCATGGAGAAATCAAAGCCGTGCTACCACTTCACACACACACGAGATTTCCGCATCAAAAAAAGACATTTTCCATTAAGGAAGGTTTTTCGCAAGGCACCTTTTCCTTATCCATTGTAATTTTTTTTTTTTTTTTGCTTCATTATCATGAAGTTTGACAAGTTCATCTGAAGGAGGAAATGTAAATCACCCCCCCACAGAGCTGCGGTGACAAGGGCACGCTTTAACTTCGTGCTGAAGGGGACTTGTAAGCAAACCCTCAACCCAAGGAGGCTCATCCATCCTGCTGGGATGCACAGTCTGAGACAAAACCCTCTCTGTGACTATTGATGGCCAAGAAAATAATAATTTATATCTATTATTTATATTTTATATAATAATGATGATGATGATAATGATGATGATACAAAAATTAATAGGGTTAAGCAAGCCCTGGGATTAATTTAGGCTGCCATCAGAGCAGCGAGGAGCTGGAACTGCCCTCCCAAAAAATTAACAAAGGGGAAAAACCCCAAAGCAGGTTGGAGGCGGCTGCTTGTGGAGCCTTCCCAAGGCAGGTACCTGCGATTGCAGGGGCTGGGTGCCTCCCAAGGTCCCTGTCTAGGCTCACCTCCAAAATCCCTTCAACACATCACATGGGGAGAAGGGAGCAGNAAAAAAACATTTTCCATTAAGGAAGGTTTTTCGCAAGGCCCCTTTTCCTTTTCCATTTTAATTTTTTTTTTTTTTTTTTGCTTCATTATCATGAAGTTTGACAAGTTCATCTGAAGGAGGAAATGTAAATCACCCCCCCACAGAGCTGCGGTGACAAGGGCACGCTTTAACTTCGTGCTGAAGGGGACTTGTAAGCAAACCCTCAACCCAAGGAGGCTCATCCATCCTGCTGGGATGCACAGTCTGAGACAAAACCCTCTCTGTGACTATTGATGGCCAAGAAAATAATAATTTATATCTATTATTTATATTTTATATAATAATGATGATGATGATAATGATGATGATACAAAAATTAATAGGGTTAAGCAAGCCCTGGGATTAATTTAGGCTGCCATCAGAGCAGCGAGGAGCTGGAACTGCCCTCCCAAAAAATTAACAAAGGGGAAAAACCCCAAAGCAGGTTGGAGGCGGCTGCTTGTGGAGCCTTCCCAAGGCAGGTACCTGCGATTGCAGGGGCTGGGTGCCTCCCAAGGTCCCTGTCTAGGCTCACATCCAAAATCCCTTCAACACATCACATGGGGAGAAGGGAGCAGCGTGTCCATATGTGGCACAGGCAGCGCTTCCAGCCAAGCCCTCCCCTCCTCCCAGGAGAAGGTGGCTGTGCCATACACAGACATATTGTGCACCTAGGAAATGGTATCAACAAACACACCTACAAAGGCTTTCCGTGCTCAGCTGGGTCCTCTCCAGCCCGTATGGCTCAGCTTCCTCAAGAACCAGAACAAGCAACGCGGAACCGAGCGTTGAAATTCAAATAATGGCTTAATAATCCTGCCAGGTTCAAGCTGCTTCGCTTCTACCTGGATGAAACCTCTCGGGGAGGCTCAGGTTCCCTCCCAGCCTGCTTGGGAAGGCAGGTTTGGGAGCTTGGGAGTGGGGAACCAAGGAAAAACTCAGCCCCTGAAGGGCACCTAAATAATTTGTTGCCAACCTCTTTTGGCAGCCCAAAGCCAGGGACTGAGGCAGGCACAGAGCACAGAGAGATCTCACATTTATCAGCTGGAAAAGGTCACACAAAGCTCACTCAGTGTCTGCCCTCTCTAAGCCCACACAAGGCTCCATCACACATGGTCCTGTCTGCAGGTAAATTCTTACAGGTGGAGAAGGGGGGAAAGGGGAAAAATTAAAAGGAAATCTGTAGGAGTAAAGTCAGAGATGATCCCTGAGCACTCAGTTAGGGCTAGGACAAACACACAAACCAAGAAATGAGATCTGCATCGATGCTCTGGGACCTGAAAACTGATAAAGGCAAGCAGGGGAGGGCAGAGAAAGCCCCAGAACCAGAGGGACTCGTGTGCCGAAGGCAGAGTCTGCCTCTGCCCCAGCACAGGCACCACCAGGGCTCTGCTCAGCCTCAGGGAAACACAAGGGCCAAGAGAGAGGAGCAGCTACAAATTTTCCAACAGCTGAGATGGAATCTGATCAAAGGCATGCCTTAGGAATCACTGGGAGAGAGCACAGGAGGAGACATTCCAGAGCAGTCCTTTGTTCACATCACACCTCCTGTAAAATCCAGCCCCTGGTCTCCTTCCCTGCTCTCAGCCCCAGCCCTGGTTATTCAGAATATTGACACCAGGTCTCCTCTGCACTTCAGCTCCCATTACACCATCTCAATCCAGTCCATCATAAACATCAGCTTGATTACCGAGCCTGCTGCACATAATAAATGTTTATAATGTGTATGTAGGAAGAGAGAGACACCTCAATATTTTTGCTTCGGTAAAGACAAATGGCCTCAATTGTTTAATCAATAAAAATGCCTCTCTGGCTCCTACTGTTATTACAAAGCTATTCCAGACAGTGAAAAAGAACCATTGCATCTGTATTGCTGTCAGAGAAGCCAGCAAATGAACCACCTGGACACATCCTCTGGGCTCCCCAGACCCCCAAATCTCAGCTCTAGGCAAGCTGGAACTGCACCCCAGCCTCTCTCCAGCACCTTGCCTTCAGCCAGTTGAAAGCCTCCCATTAACTAAATGAGGATTCTTCCAGGAAAGGACTCTGCAACTCAGCCAGAAATTGTGAATTATTCAGCAGGTGGCAATCACAGGGAAGGGGACAGGCTGGCCCGGGAGGGTGTTGGCATCAGGAGGAGAGCACTGGGTGGTCCTGGAGGCTGGGGGCCGTAAGGAGGCAGGGAAGGGGTTCTGGGCAGCAGGACATGGGCAGAGAGGGCTGGAGCAGGGATATTCCAGCAGGGAACTGCCCTGGTGGGAACAGCAGGACCAGCAGGATGGGAGAGACAGGACAGTCCCCTCTGCCTCACCCCTCGCTCGCTCCAGCAGCTCCAGCGCAGAGCTGGAGGGAACCCTCAGCTCAAAGCACAAAAAACCAGCAATTTTTACAGTTGCTCTCCTCTTCCCCTTCGGCACAGGCTGTCTTTAAGCTCCTTGGGATGTGTGTCACCTTCAGGAAGAACAGGAGTTTTTCCATTTCTGGATACAAAAATCCACTTTATCCCTCCAAGCCCGAGCTCGATCAATGCCGGGGTGCAAAGCCAGGCTCAGCTCTGAAGTGAGGAAGCAGATCCAGCAGCCTCTCCTCGAGGAGCAGCCCCTGGGGTGCCTTTGGGAAGGCTCAGCAAATCCAGGAACTCTTTGTACAAAGTTTAACCAGAGCAGAGGACAAAGTGCTGCCCTTCCTGGGGCAGAAGCAGACACAGAAACAAGAAAGCACTTCCCACCTGGATGTGTTTGGCTCTCAGGTGCCCACTGGGGGGGGGTTATCACCCCTCCAAACCCAACCTGTGCCAAACCTAGGTTCCCCAAATCCCAGCCTGGCACTGGGAACAGCCTTTGCTCAGCTCTGCTATTTCTCCCATCCCTTCTGCCCAACCCAGAACCTCCCTGTGATGCCATGGCCAAGCTCCTGGCCAGGGTTTCCCTCAGCTCCTCGGGAAGATGGAATTGGCATTGACCAGGACACCGAGGGCTGCAGCAGGAAGAGGAGGAACCCCAGGAGTCAAGAGGATGCCACACATTCCACACCACCATCCACTCTCTTCTCCATCATTTGCTTCTTCTCAAAGACATTTTCCCCCTCTTTTCTTTTCCCTTTCTCTCCCTGGAGACTGTGAATTGACTGTCAGTTCCCTGGTATTTTGTACCCTGTTCTTTCTGGCTCTTTTCCAGATCTCCAGGGTGCCATTCTTTTTTCTTCTTTTTTTTCCTCCCTGCTGCTCTCTTTCCTTCACCTCTCTGGTTCTCCTCGCTCTCCCCTGGGGTTTCCTGCTCTCCACAGCTCCTGGCTGAAGGACTCCTGACCACCAGAGCCCAGCCAGACTGATCTCACCCACTCCCTTATCAGCTCCACGTCTCCTTCTCCTTCCCCTCTGCACTCTGGACGAAGCCTGGTTGCCCTTTTTCCTGCAGGTGGCAAATTCCCAAGGGAAGGGAGGAGGGAAAGATGGGAATACATCACCAGAGCCACAAAATCCCAGAGATCCCCTGTCAGTCAGAGGCTGCCCTTCAGCCCTGCCCAAGCCGAGCTGCTGCTGGCTGGGGAAAAGAACTCATTTCAGTTATCAGTGCAGGAAGGGAGATTAGAGATGTTCTGGAGAAGGGGAAAGTCAGGCAGTGGAGGAAGAAAAGGTTCTTGCAGAGAGGGAGAGGAGATATTTGCTTGTCAGGCACAAGAAGCGAAGGACACGAGAAAGGAGGAAGCCAAACTGCGAAGAGCAGACCCTGCCAGCTCCTCTGCCCTGTACTTCAGCTGATTTGGGGTGAAGAGAACAAACTGATGCCAAAAGCTTCTTCCTTCTGCTGCAGCAGTCAGAGCTTGGAGCACTTGAGCATCCAAACCTGACAGGGACAGGTCTGCCCAAAGCCAGCCCAGGCTCTCGAGTGATCTCCTCTCCATCCCACCCTTCCAAAGTCTCACCCTCAGCCCTTCCCTGTCTCTTCCCAAGACACCCACACTTGGATTCCTATCCCCCAACACCATCCTCTCATCCCCAGCCCACAGATTCACCCCCTCCAGCTCCCAGATCCTGCAGATCCTGCCCCATTCCCTGGGGATCAGCCCTGGCACAGCTCTCCCTCATTAAGCTGCTGGCTGTGCCGAGGCACAGGCAGTTACTCATGCCTGGCTAAAAGCTCAGCTGAAGCCCAGCCAGACTCAAAAGGTCTTGCAGGCAGGTGAAATACAGCTCCTGGGATGATTTGGGAGCTGGAGAGCTAAGCCAGACCTAAAAAGAGGAGTGAGGGATGCGGGAGATGGAGAGAGGGAGTTGGGAAAGCAGGGGATGCATTTCTGCCTGAGCTCCCCTCCATCTGTGATGGCCCTGCTAATTCCCACAAATCCCAGAGTAAAGGACCTCAAAATGCACCTCATTCCCACAAATCCCTGAGGAAAGGACCTCAAAAAGTACCTCAAAGGACTTCCAACCAGCTCGGAATGCTCTCACAAAAATGGAGGGGAAATCAGAGGTTGAAAGGGAAGAAAGTGAGCAGTGAAAGAAATTCAAGCCACAGAATTTCTGCAGAGAAAAGGGAAAAAAAAAAACCCATCCAACCTCCTGCTCCTAAAAAGGAAGGAGTGGGCACCACTCAGCTTATGGAGATTTCTCCCTCTGAAAAATTAATCCTGACAATACAAAGACGTAGACAAAAAAAGGAACAACTCTCTGCAGAGCACCCAGGAAAGAGAAAGCCAAGTTTGGTCAGGGAAGATTATTATTTTAACATAATCATGCCTCCCTCCAAGGCTTTTGAGAGAACCTGTTTTGTGTTTTCCTCCACTGCAAGGCTGTAATAACCCCACAAACACTCAGTCAGCTACAATAAAAGCCACATCACAACAAAGGCCATTATACGAAACACATTTTCAATAAAACTTAAAAAAAAAGAGAGAGAAAAACAATAAAGCCAACAATTTCAGAGCAAAACCTCCATCAGTGCCTCTTGCCCACCACTTTCAGGGGTGCTGGAGAGGGATTTCTGCTTGTTTTTAAGTAGGTCAAGACAAATGTCCACCCTGAATATCTGAATATTTCCCCTCTCGCACCATTTTCCATCTCTGCTTCAGCATCATCCACCCACAACTCCCTCAGCTCTTGAACATTCCTGTTGCTTCCCTCGGGAACAATTTTTGAGGGGCATCATCAGCCCTAAAGAAAACATCCTCTCCATCATCCTGCACTCCTGAGCAGCGAGTCTGGATGGTGGCAGGAGAGGGCAAAGCCTCATTTCCTCCACCAGCATTCCCACATGGATAGAAACCACCTTGAGCCAGCAGAGCAGCGAGAAGGGAGCACAGGAATGTCCTGATTTCTGCACAAAACCACCTCAGAGAGATGCCTGCAGCTCACACACGGAGAAATAGTTGCAATTTTGGAGGTGAAAAAGCAAAACTCTCATTATTCCTTCTCACTGTCTCCTTTCCCTACTGTTCTTTATTCCCTTTTTTTTTCTGCCTTTGGTAAGAGTGGTCTGGAGGCAGCACCAGAACCCAGCAGGTCGCTGGGGTGAGCACAACCCTTCCCAAACCTCCCTTGGGATGCTCCATTGGCCTCCTCAGGCCCAGCCAGCACCGAGTATCTGAGAGGGAAATGCAAATACAGGGCAGAAAAAGAGCTTATCCTGGGGTTAAGTCTCTGCTCAGCTCTCATTAAGCAGAGCTTAGGTCATATTCTGAAGCACAAGAACTTAGAATTTCTATTCATTTATGCTTTTGCGCTCCCAAGTCCCTAAAAAGTCTGATAAGCCCCACAAATACCTACTCTGGGTTTCAATTACACCATGACAATGAGCACCATGGGCTGTTTTTCCATGATACTCAGGAATTAAGCCACATATCAGCAGCTGGAGTTCGGCTTGGAATTACCTTTTCTTTCCTGAATAAAATTGTTCTAGAACAGGGAAAGGCAGTGGAGGGGGAAAGAGGGGATGGAAGAGATTCCAGCTCCCCCATTTCTCTCTCTTTTTCAGGAGAAAACCCCATGGTGGCCACTTTTATTATTCATTGGGTTTTAAAGTTATTGTCACATAGTCCTTAAGATGTCAACAATGAAGGATCCCATTGTTCTCCTAATTAATTCAGCAATCTCAGTGAAATAATACAAGCTGCAATTGTAATTCCAGGCTCACCCCTCGACCACTGGAATCGAGTAATTAAATAACAATCAGCGCTACCACTTGCATTTAGAAGATGGACTATTCCTTTTTATTGCTGCAATTAGGGAATGCACTCAATAATCGGAATGAAATACAAATTTACCCAGGAGCCCACTAAATTATGACCATTCATACTTTGTTGTTTTTTCATCCTAGCAAGGAAAAAAAAAAAAAAAAAGGAAAAGATGGCAATTTTCTCCTTTCCCAGCTTCCTCAGCTGGAAAGGGCACTGGCAGCTCCCAGTGCAGGCCCAGCTGTGCAGGCACCATCTTTCCTTCCTCCCAGTTAGCATCATCTCTGTCTTTTTGATGAAAAGTCTCTCATAATCATCTCAGATTTCATCCTGTGGTGAATAAATCAGCGCAGGGCTGCAGACACACAGAGACTGGGACTGAGCAGGGACCTGAACTGGTGTTACTGGGCGTGGACAGAGAGGCACCTCTGAGTGATGGCCAGATCTCATGGAAATGCTAAATATTATCTACAGAGCAAGAGTAACATCAGAAAAAATACCCAGGGGTCACAGTTATCTGTTTTAAATGATGGTATCTGGCCATAATTCCCCTATTTTGGGTTTTTCCTTCCTCTATCCTACATCTGTAGCTCAAGGTCAATGGTTATGAGGTTCTGCACTTTGCATTTCAGTGCCAACGCTTCCAATTCCAGCTGAGCTGGAAACAGCCTCCGTGGAGCCAAGGAAGAGCCCCATACGAATTATCAGATCCCATTTAGGGTGGCACTGGGTGCTAAAACAAAAGGGAACAGATCCCACACCCAGTGGGGAGCACCCTGCTCGTTTTCAGCCTCCAGCTGAACCTTCCTGAGCACCCTGGGCTGAAGGAGGACTGAGATAAAAACAGAGATATCCTAAGATTTAACTTTTCTCTGTTCCCAGCCCTGCCCTGCCCAGTGTCACTCTGCAGCTCCCTGGAGCTCGTTCAGTGCTGTTCTCTCATGCTCACACTGACATAACAAAGCCTCTCCAGCTCGCTCTCCAAGGACACCCAGACCCTCCTGGGCCCAACAACTGCAAACCTTCATNAAGCACACTGGGAGCTGGGCACTGACACTCAGAGGAGTGGTTCACGTCCAGGAGAACCCTAAGGAAAAGGGAGGAGGAACATTCCACTCTCCCCACCCTGCTGGGGTGGTGACATCACACACACAATGAAGGGACTGGTTTATATCCAAACCAACACAAACCCAGAGCTGACCTTGTGCTTTAGCCCCATCCCAGTGGGAATCTGAAGTTTTCCCCCCAGGATAGATGGATCGGAGCAGATCCCACCAGGTTTATGGGAGCCAGTTTGGGATGGGATGGAAACCTTGAAGGCAATCACTCCAATAAAGGAAAGACACCCACTGCAGAAGCACAGAGATAACTGGCAAGGACAGCAGCGGCAGGAGGAGGTGTGAAAATTAAATTGGATAAAAGGCAGGTGCTCAGGGAGGAGCGGAGGCTGAGGGGAGGGGGGAGGCAGGAGAGGTAAGGAACCAAACAGAGCCGTGCTGGGATCCTGCTGCTGTCACTGGGACCTCAGAACGTTCACAGAACACTCCTGTCCCCTCCAAGGAGAGGGAACAGAAGGAGCTTTAAGCTGCAGGATCCACCCAGCACCCAGAGTTAAAGGAAATCTGCATTTTCCCTGCGCTCTGGTCCTGCTCAGAGGTGGAAGTCAGGGAATCCACACTTCCAGCTGGGATTGGGGTACAGAGGGGGAGGACAGCAGCAAAAAGGAGCTGCTCTAGCCACCCCAAGCCCTGCCACACCACGATTCACACACGGCCAAGGGCGTTTGAAACCATTCCTGTGATCCTGGAGCCTTGCAAAGCTCAGCCTCCAGGAGGAAAAGCCAGGTGTTATCCACGGGATTGTCCCCAAATTGCAGTCACCTTGCCAGCAGGGTCAGAGGGAGGGAGCAGGTCCGTGCTGAGGCATCATCATTCCCTCACACGAGGGATATTTCAGATGAGGCAGCATCCGTGCTTCAGAAATAATGAACTGTGATTACACAGGATGGTGGCCAAAACACATTAGAGCGAGAGCTGGGGAGAATTTCTCAAATAGTTTTTGTCAAACGAATGGCCCTCTTCCAAAAATTGGTAATTTTTGCAATTCAGCCCCCTCACCAAGAAGTTTCCAATTTTTCCCACAAACTCCTCAAGTAACACATTCAATTTCTTGTCTCCTTTATTAAGGGTTACTGGAGAAAACAGCTCTTACCAAAGGTAATAAAAAATTTTAAAAAAGGGAAAAAAGAGCAGAAGGGAAAGGAGACTGTGAGAAGGAATAATGAGAGTTTTGCTTTTTCACCTCCAAAACTGCAACTATTTTTCCCACGTGCCTATTTTTCCTATTTTGGAGCCTCCTCCACCTCCCAGAGGTTTATTCAAGCCTACCCCGAGGCAGAGGGGATGGCTCAGGATCCCAGAGCAGGGAGCCAACAGCCAGAGCACACCCTGGCCTTGTGCCTGCTCTCCCCACTGCAGGTGTTCCCATGGCTCCAAGGCATGGATTGGGGATTCAGGGACTCAGCAGAGCTCCCACCCTGCTGGCACGAGGCTGATTGCACCATTCACGTCCTTTTACATGGAAAATGTCCCTGCTCTCCCTTCCACTTGAGTGCCTTGGAGGAGTTCCTGCAACAACTGCTGGGAGCCTCCCTGCTCTGCCTGGATTTCCTCTTCCTGGCTGCACATCTGACACGTTTACACCCCAAAAAAAGGAGTCGGTGGGCCCAGAAGGAGGTTTATTCCACTGATTTCTGTGTCGTCCTTGGGATATTTCTACTCCTTTGTTGTCCAGGCAGCAAAGAGGAGAACAAGGAAAAGCCTGGTCCATGCAGGGTGATGTGTGTGTGTGTCCCTGAGCTCTGCTTCCCTTCCCCGCCCCAAATATTGCCCTGCCAGTCAACCCTTTCCTGATGCCAGAGTAATTTTTTTGCTTTTTCTCCTATACCCCTCTTGCACACTCTTGTATATAGTTTGATGTATTCTCAGTGCTTTTAGCCCACACACTGTGACTTCCCAAGGCTGATAACTCAGCTCAGCCCCACGGCACCGTTAAACCAGGAGAGCAAACATCCTGGGAGCCCCAGACACCAAGGGCCTCTCCAAAACATAGTTTTGTGAACTTAAATAAGCCCATCGAAGAGATAAAGTTCCTCAAAACAGGAAGTTCACTCAAACCTCTCATTAAAAAAAAATCTTTAATAAATATACTAATTTTGCAAAGCCTGTAATTGTGTGTATTTCAGTGTGACAGTGTACATGCATTTTCAGAGCATTCCACCTAGACCAAGTGCTGTACCCCAGAATCCTGAAATAAATACTGAACTTAAAAACCCCTTTTCTCCATAAACCGAGTTTTGGTTTTAATTCTAAGACCAGAGAAAGGCATCAATCCCTGCTCCGGGTGCTGTGGAGCACAGCCCAGGGTGATGTCCCTCCCTGCAGTGCCTCCAGGTCCCCTCAATCCTGAGCCCCGCAGGAGCAGGGACAGCTCCGTGTCACCTCTGTCCCCCACGGGCAGCCAAGAGGCTCCCAACCTGTCCCTGCTCCCTGCCTGGCAGCTCAGAGCTCCAGGAGATCGGGGAGAGCATCTACTAATTACCCAAGCGTAATGAACTAAAGCAATTTGTAGCAGAGCTTGTTCTGCTCGAGTCAGGAGTCTTTTATCTCGCGAATCAGTGACCCGAACGTTTCGCCACGGAGCTCACAACTCCCAGGGATTCAGCACTGGGGTTTGTGCTCCCAGCACTCCCCCTGCCTATGGATAAACAGGACTTCACCTCTTCACCACATCTGGCTTTTTTCCCAGCAAAACCACCCCAAAAATTGTCTGGAGGCTTTTCCCATAAAAGAACAACAAGCAGCTGCTCTGACTGGACGCAATTCATCCACACCAAAATATTGCAAGATCCTTCCCTTTCCTGTTTCTGTGAAATCTGGTGGGCCATAATTGCTCCACAAGATTAAATTCTGGCATGGTCAGTCCTAGGTCTGGTGTCCTAAACCAAGTTGCAGATTAACTTGTGCTGAGGGAGAATTGTGCTTGGCCTTTGCCAAGCAGCAGAAAAAATTCTGTCCTCTAAAATAAAATAAAATATCCTGGCTGCATAATAATTTCACTTCTCGGTTTTGATTCTCCCATTGTCCCCGAGAGTGCCCAACCCGAATGACTTTGAACTCAAGGATATCTTGGAGCAGTCAGGTCTGCAGGCAGAGGCTGCATGACGTGGAAAAAGATGAATTCATGGCTCAGATAGAGGCTCAGCTGCAGAACAGAGGGCCAGGAGATGCCAGCAGAGATTCCATGAGATCCTCCTCATCCATAATATCCCAGCCAAATCCCCATGACAGAGCCAGGGGGGATCCTAACACTGCAGCAGGGATGCCATCAGCCCAACACATCCCCTTCACTGCAAGCAGCAGCTTGAGCTAAGCAAAGTGGAAGGTAAGCAAAACTCTCAATTCATCCCCAAAACCAGTGCAGACAGCACAATTTCAGAGCAGAATAAGGTTCTCTCCAGTTCCACTGCATGGCAGGGGAAAAAACCAAAGCTTCACCAATAATTCAAACTGCTGCATCCAAAGGAAATCATGAGGCTCCTCTTGTTCCCTTAAAGACTTTTTTTCCTCCTATTAAAAATATTGAACCCCAAACCTTTTCCATTGCAACACCTTAATGAGAATAAATAAAAATTCACCGTCGGGAGAGGGAAAGCAGGGCAAGGCCACGAGGAGGAGGGAAAGGAAACCAGAAGCACAAACCACAGCCTCTGCCATCGATGTATTGAAAGCCCTAATCACAATCCCATAAAACACTTAACTGATTAAGCCAAGAACGATTTAGGCAAGGTTCCCCCACTGCTGCTCCTTGTTTTCCTCACAAGGCTGGATCTGTCAGAGGCTCTGCACCCCCTGTGCCAGGGGAAGGCTGCTCCAGCCAGGCAGGGTTGTTTGGGAATTCTGGAGATGCCTTCCCCTCTCCCTCTCCCCCTAAATCAACCCTGCCACACTCATACAGCACCAATCCTCCTGCAGCTCCCTTCCCCACATGCCCTCACTCCTGCAGTTGGTACAACTCGTCCCAATTCCTGCCTGCTAATTAAAGGAAGAGCCTGGAGATGATGAGAGGGATGCTCTCCTTGGGTGCAGCTTCAAAACCTTGGCAGCCACTCTGCGCTCGCTGTGATGTTCCCGAGCCCCCAGGGCACAAACCACACGTGCCAGCGCTAATGAGGGCACGTTTGTGCTGCTAAAAACAAACAAACGAGCAAACAACACCCAGAAAAACAAACCAGTCCCTCTGGGTCTAAGGAAAGGCCCCCCTGGCACTGGGATGCTCCATCCCCAGCAGAGCCCCAACAAGCAGTGAGTGGGAACAGGCTGGAGCTGCCACTGACNTGGAATTTGCCCAAGCTTGCCCCCCTCTCCCCAAGATGAAGGTTTGCAGTTGTTGGGCCCAGGAGGGTCTGGGTGTCCTTGGAGAGCGAGCTGGAGAGGCTTTGTTATGTCAGTGTGAGCATGAGAGAACAGCACTGAACGAGCTCCAGGGAGCTGCAGAGTTACACTGGGCACTGCAGGGTTGGAAAAATACAAAAGTTAAAACCTAAGGCATCACCACCAACCCCAAAAACCTGTTGCATTCCCAGGGACATGCCTGCAACAAGTGTCCTTGCCCCTGAGCGCAGTGCTGCTCTGAAGGATGCTGCTCGGGTGATGTGCTCGGAGCTGACAGGCAGAACTGCTGCTCGCCTCACTCTGAAGGCGTCTCCTGGGAGGCTGATGCTGGAGGACAACATCCTCCAAGCCTTGCTGAGCAGACCAGCGTCAGCCCCGAGCCAATAACTGGTGATAAATCAACACCAGCACTTCACTCTCGCTGAAGTCAGACTAATTACACCACGCAGCACGGCCCAGAGGGGCCCAGGCAAGTCTGTCTTGGAGAGAAACTATTTACAAGGGCACCTGGTGACAGGGCAGGGGAGCAAATGTCACTTTTAAACTGACAGGGAGGAGGTTTAGATAAAATATTAAAGAAAAAAGCTGTTTCCTGTGAGGGTGGGGAGGCCCTGGAGTGGATTTCCCAGAGCAGCTGTGGCTGCCCCATCCCTGGCGGTGTCCAAGGCCAGGATGGAGCACCCTGGGATAGTGGAAGATGTCCCTGTCCGTGTCAGGGTCGGCACTGGATGAGCTTTAAGATCCCTCCAACCCAAACTATTCCATAATTCTGTCTATCCAGCTTCCCTTGCCCTCTGCTCTGCATTTTATCCCCCCTGGCACCTCGCTGAGAGGCCACCCATGGCAGGTCACTGCAGCCAGGAGTGACCAGCACTTCTGCACACAAAGGGGAGAACAACCCTCCCAATTAACCACCAAAGAGAAGGGCTGAAAAGGCTGATGTGCTACGGAGCAAAGACCTGACATTTGAAAGGACCAGTGAGAAAATGTGAGAAAAAAACTCACACATCTTCCCTCTTGAACCAAACACTGTCAGGCTGCAGCAAAAGGAGCATTTGAATCACCCACTGCAGACAAGTGGAAATAAATCTGACAGCCCCAGAGTACAGGTAACAATCAAAAAACCACCTGGATTGGATTTGCTGCTGCAACAACCTAATTTTTTTTTTTTCCAGTCCTCTCACACTCTTGGTGAGTAAATTCCCCTTTATATGCACAAAGAGGGGATGTTCTGCATGGGTAAAATGAATATATACACACAAGCAGCTACACAGAAATCCTGGCCTTTTTGCTCCCCCCATCTCTTGGCTGTCCTCACTGCCACCACCAGACACCTGCATCATCAGCAGCCATGAAGATTATTAATTTTTTAAAGTCTCATTTATTTTAGCTGCTTCCCTGAAAGCCAGCCCCAACCTGGAGCCCTTCTGCTGACACAAGGCCTTTAAAAAAAAAAAAAAAAACCTTATTGTTGCTGTCGACGTTTACCAATTCTGCTGTACCCATCTGTCCAGTTAATTACTTTGTGCAGTAGCCTGTTAGCTCCTTAAAAAAAATGAAAAAGCACCCAATTATCATTCTGGGCAGCTCGCTGGATCCCAGAGCAGCAGCACATCCCCGTGCCACGGATGCTTCTGTTACCCTTGCGAGCTGACAAACAAGCAGAGAGGGAGGAGAGCTCTGCATGGATTTGCTTTTTCCTGCTGGGATGAGGGCAGAATTCCCAGCTCCCGGTGACGTGCAGCCCTGTCACCATGACACCGCTGGTGGGTGTCCCTGTCCTACCCCTCCTGCCCATCCCCAGCCTCCCCTGCGCTGTCACCTCCCCAAACCTCCCTCTCTCCCCCACATCCCCGAGGATCAGACACTTCCCAACACAAGGGATGTGGCCTGGTGGCCCTGATGGGGACACAGCTCTGGGGGACAGCTCCTCCCGCACCCCTCAGCTCCTCAGTGCCCTGTGGACATCCCAGTCCTTCAGCCAGGAGGGTTTTGCTCGGGGCTCGCCTTCAATGAGAGCATTTTTGTGCTGGAACAAGGGGCTGAATTCAGCTGCTTGGTGCTGTCTGCCTGCAGTTTGTTGCCAGAGTAACCGAGGCACCGGAGCTGCCAGGGCCGCGCTTCAGGGGAGGGCAGGGTTTTCTGCCTGGCACCCGCTGCCATCGCCCTCGGCAGGCCTGGGACAGGGGAAAAGGGTCCCTGCTCCTTCTGCAGGCGAGCTCAGCCCGCAGAGCTCCCAAAAGGGAAAAGAGAGACGCCTCTGGAGATGGGGAATCGCTCCTGGTGTCTTCTGGAGGTGCCTCGGACAACAGTGAACCAAGCTCTGCATCCCCTGTGGAATTGGGATTCCAGCTTTGGCACCCTGCTCCAGCCAGCGCTTCCCATCTCAGACCAGTCTCTGTGCCTCGCTGCAGTCACTATCCAGCCTGGTCATCCTGTTTTTCCCAAGGTTTTCCCACATTTGAGGGTCTGGACACTCAACAGGAGGGCAGCAAGGAGGTTTGACAGGTCCCTGTGTCAGCCCCTGGCTGGGACACGCTCGGGTCTGAAATGCACCCCAGCCGTGTCTCCTGCCTGAAGCAGCCAAACCTGGCCCCAGGCAGCCAAAAAAGGCTGAACAGAAGTGGTTTTCTTCCACGGGGAGAGCATAATTTGTGCTTTGTACACCCAGAGTGCCAACGCAGCCCCGTCAGACAGAGAATGCACTCTCTGCAAATCAAATAAAACATCCCCTGATTTTCCTGCTTCGAGGCTGAAGTTTGCCCATCACTGCTGAGCCCTGAGCTCTGCAGGCCACCAGGCGACCCCTGCTTCTCCCTCCTTTCCCTCTCCCCACGTTTAGAGATTTTTAAATTGCCTTTTTCATCTGTAACCTGCCACTCAGCTCGCTGCCCGGTTCATCTTTGGAGAGGTTTTTTTGCAGACAAAAACAGACAGCAAAAAGGACACAAATATAGGGCTCCCCCCGATTCCTCAGCACTCTCCTATCACAGCACTAGAGAGGCCAGGGAAAAACACTCACCAGCCAAATAACTCCAGACACGGGCTCAGCACTGCGTGGTGAGAGTCGCTGTTATCCTGCACATGCAAACGAAGCCACAGCCCTGTCACACACAGGGTTTTGAGACTTCTCTGCATATGAAGGAGCTCTGTCTCTCTGCTGATTCCCTCTCACAGCCTCTGTGAAGTCAGGAGACCCAGCCAACCCTGCCACGCACAGCGACTCGCTCCCTCGCCCGCCTGCTTTGCAATTTTAATTTCTCACCTTCCTAAACAGAAAAAGATTTAGCATACCCTAGTCAGAAATATTTAATTTTCAAAATTCTTCTTTTTTTTTTTGCCTTCCAGAGCCCTGAGAGCCTCGAGATAATGACGTTTTCACATAACACCCATCTCGATTTACATAAATCTGCTCGGAAAGGATGGACTGCACATCACAGGGAGCACAACCACTCCCAAAAAATCCTTCCCTGGGAGGATGGGCAGGCCCTGGCACAGGGTGCCCAGAGCAGCTGTGGCTGCCTCTGGATCCCTGGAAGTGTCCAAGGCCAGGTTGGAACAGCCTGGGACAGTGGAAGGTGTCCCTGCCCATGGCAGAGGTGACACTGGATGAGCTTTAAGGTCCCTTCCAACCCAAATCATTGTTTTTCTGTAATTACCACTACCTCTAATCAACCACATACCGAAAAAGGCCAAAAAAATTCATCTCCATCCCTAACAAGGAGACCTCTACTTGTTGCTGAAAGCTTGGCCTGTGCTTGAGAGGTTCAGGTGACTTCGCCGAGGTCAGAGGGCAGAGTTAGGAATTAAATCTGAATCTGTGCATTATTGTCAATACTGCTGCTCAGCGGCCACAGGGCTGAAACCAAGCACTAAGAAAGGGCCAGGAAACCCCAAATTCCCTGTCCTCGGGGCTCTGCCAGCCCCAGAGTGTGCAGTGAATTAAGCTGAGGGCTGACAGTGCGGGGAGAAAGGCTGGCACGGGGCAGTGACACTGATGGAGGGACCGTGGGAAGCCAGCAGTCAATGAAGAGCTCTGTTAGTCCTGCCGTCCGTCCAACAAGCTCAATCCTTCCGAGCCATTTGTCTAATCTGTTCTTTAAAACCTCCAGTGACAGATCCTCTGC
Source organism: Vireo altiloquus (assembly GCA_013396875.1). Classification (NCBI taxonomy): domain Eukaryota; kingdom Metazoa; phylum Chordata; class Aves; order Passeriformes; family Vireonidae; genus Vireo; species Vireo altiloquus. The sequence goes on from VZRF01008078.1 coordinate 144,393, forward strand.
AAACTCCCTAAGCAATCTATTTTAGCTCTTCACTATTTTTACTGTTCAACAACGTTTTCCCGATGTCCAGCCTCAATTTTTCTTGCTGCAATTTCTGCTGTTGAGAGGAGTTCATTCTCTCTCTTTCTTTGGAGATTGTTTCTCTTTGATTCCTGGGGGCTTGTGTTCAGGTTTCCAGGCCTTAATAAATCAAACATTACAGCACAGAACTGATGGCCCAGCTTATCTGAGCTGCCCTCTGCAAGCCCAGCTCGGGAATTTGCTGTTGCTGAATCGCCAGCCAGACCTTTGCATATGGCCTAGCACAAACAGGAGCTCTGCAGGTCAGAATCCCAAACTGGCAACCAAAATTAAACAGGAACAATTAAACAACATCCCTTAAAGCTCTGATTGTCCCTAACACAGAGACCCCAGCACCCAGATCTGGGCACCCAAAGCAGCAGTTTCTGTTTCAGACACGTTAATTCCTTCAGGGATGCAACAGTTCAAAGGTGTTGTGCCCACACTGCAGGTGAGAGCTCCCAACTCTGAAACATCAGCTTGTGGCCTCGGGAAAGCAGAGGAGAGGGAAAGTGTGCCCTGCCAGAGCTGTGCTGGGACCTGGCAGCCACCAGACAGGGCCAAGCCACACAAACGAGGTGTTAAACAGAGGAACGGATGGGGGAAAAGAACGGGAACACGCTGGGAAGCAAATGGAAAAAGAGCAAAGCTCTCCCAGTAATCACAACCCCCACGCACAGAGCACCCCAGCAGCGCCTGCCTGGCTGCACGGAGCTGGGATCCAGGAGCTGCCTCCACCAGAACCCTTCCCTTCCCCATCCCTCCACACCACCCTCACACCCCAGTGCCGCTCCTTTATCTCACTCTGGCCCACATCCAACCTTCTCTTCCCTCCTTCTCCCAGGAAGGATGGGGCAGCAGCTCCCAACTAATCACCTGAGACTTTAACAAAAGCAGATGCAATTATTTGGAAGCTCTGCTCCCCCTGATGAATTCCCTCCCGTGCCTCTGCAGGCTGTACCCATTTGTTCCCTGCCTTTTGCTCCCAGATCCCATAAAGAACTTTTCCCTGTCATCATTAGGGCTGGTGCCTTTTTGTATTCACTGACTAACTGCTCCCAGCGGCTCCACATTAAAAAAAAAAATAAAAATAAAATCCATGTAACTTGATTTCAGCTGCAAAATAACAATACCCTGAACACAGAAGGATTCTCCTGGACAGGAGAGGAATCATGACAGGAAAACACAAACCCCAGCACATCTCATTCTGCCAGGCCTGTACCACACCAATCACATCTCCCTGCTGTTTAAATTAAGGAGCTCCATCCACACCTAGGAAAAAAAACCCCAAAAAAGCAGCACACGCACAGCAGCTGGCTTGATAATTCTCAGCCATTTCCCCAATAATTAGAGGCTTTAGATGCTCTAACAAGGCGAGGACCAGTTCCACCCACGGGGCAAAGTTCAGGAGGAGAAGCTAGAGGAAAGTGAACAAAAAAAATGTGCAGTGAATTAAAATTCAGCAGCTCATCATCTCCGTGGGAACACCCAAGTACACAAGACAACAGCTTCCTTTAATTAAAAAAAGACTCATCTCAATCTGCTTTCCACAGTTTTTTTTTCTTTTTTTTAAGGAAGGGCATTTCAAACTTTTAATAGAAATTCACAGCTGCTCGTCCAAAGCTACCTGTTTCCACACCTCCAATTATTCACAGTTAAGAAGGGCAAAACAGCATCATAGGAACCCAAAATGTCACTGGTCCTTTCTGAACATACAGATCCATTGTTCTTGGAGGAGGGAGTGGAAGAAGAGGGAGTCAAACATCCACCTGCTCTTCCCAACACCGCCAAGACCCCAAGGGTGTCCTGGTGAACCCAGCCTGTCCATCATTCTAAAACTGAGCTTCACAGATGTTTTTTAAGCTGAATTTAGTTCAGCAAGCAGCCCTGCTGTGCTTCAGGAGCTGGGGGGAATTATTTATTTAAAACACTCGCAGATTCCCTCCTGGTTTTTTTGCTGCCTGCTCCAGGAGCGTGTCCAGGGTTTCCTGATTTCTGAAATGCTCGGTGGCAGGGAAGCATCAGCTCAGCCAGCCAGAGCTGGGGCACAGGGATGTGACCAAACAGATGGCACAACAGAGCCTGGGTCAGCTGCTGAGCTCCTCGGCGTGGAACACAAAGCCTTGTGCAAGAGAGGCAGAGAGAGAGAAAAACCATGGCAGCAAGGAGGCAGAAACAACTCGAGTGAACCCAGCACAGGTGCAGGTCCTGCCTGTGACATCGGTAAAGCACTCAGGGCTAAACTGAGAGCAGAAATGATCCCAGACAGGGCATCCTGCTGGCAATGGGGACAGCAGGGACACTGAGGGGACAATGACTTTTAAAACGTGGCACCAGCACAGACCCTGACAAGTTCAAGGCTTCACATTTTCCCTTGAGCCAAAGTTTATTCCCTTTGTCCTGGGAAGGATTCATTTCTTCACCACACTGGAGCTGCTCATGAAAGCACAAACACGCCAGTAATGGAAATAAAACAAGCTGGAAACCTTCCTGACACGTGTCCAGGAGAAGGCAGCACATTCCCTGCCATCCCACAGGAGTCCTGGCGGTCCCATAAAACACAGCCCCACTCAGCCAAGGATTCCTGGGATACAGCATGAGGATGCACTCATTAGAAAGATCATTGAATAACAAGAAAGATTTGGGTTGGAAGGGATTTAAAACTCATCCCATGAGCCCAGGTTGCTCCAAGCCCATCCAACATGGCCTTGGAGCACCAACCCACCCCCAAACTTTTGAATCATCCCCTCAGCTCCTGAAATTCCCACATCACCCCCTCCTGGTCTGGGGGAGGAAAGGAGGCACAACTTCCCAGCAACGACCCTGCGGCATCAAATGGTGGGAAAGGCAAAATAAAACACTAAAAATCCCTTTGAAGCAGCTTGAGTGTCCACTCCACAACAGGCTGCAGCAAAACTCTTCATTAGTCATGGCTGGCAAACTTGAAAGGAATAAAAGGAACCAATGAGTAATGCAACACCATAAAAATACAACAACCTCGATAACAGCAGAATCAAAACCCAGCTCAAAACCTCCTCACAAACAAAGCGACAGCACCAGGGAGGGCTCGAGCCGAGGTAATACAGCCCAAAATTCCATCTGCAAAAGTGCATTTTGGAGCGTTTCACCCATCCAGAGCAGCTTGGAAACGGTGAGGTCCTCGCCCTGACATATGCACTAATGCTCAGATACAAACCATCATCCCCCTCGTGCTGGCAATCCCTGCCAGGAATTGCCACTCCAGGAAGGAGCAGGTGAGGGGTAGTGGCTCCATCAAGCATATGTGACAGCTCTAAAAGCTGCATTTATGCAAGCAAATGGAGCAGAGCAGCTGCACTGCATTAACACCAATGCCTGCAAATGGGACTCGGATATTTTTGTGACTGGAAATCTGCTCAAGGAGAAAAGTGCTCCGAGTTCTGCCTTCAGAGCAGCATTTCCAGCTCCTATAGCATCATCCCATGCTAATGTGCCACATTCCAGGAGCATGGGCTTGTCCGTGCTTTACAGGCAGAGAAAAATGAGGAATGAGAGTGTCCCTCACCAAAAAAACCCCAACCCAGAGAGAACAACTCCAACCCCTGCAATTCCCAGCAGGATGGACCCTGCTGACAACTAAAAACACACCAACTCCATCCATGACCTCAGCTAAGAAGGATTTGATCATCCAACTCAGAATTTGATCATCCAACTCAGAATTTCTGACCTGTTGCTCAAAGTTCCCAGGAAGAGAATCTCCACCTCCACCTCCCCAGGCTGATAGAAAACAAATATCTGTTTCTGGTGGCTCTCAAGACAATCTTAAAGCTGCACACTGCCGAAAACTGAATGGACAAAACCATTCTAACTTATATATTTACATTTCTTAAGCCATTTTCCTATTCCTGAAGGCCACCTGTGGATAGAAACTTGGGCAATCCTTTCAACTCTGCAACAGCTGCAATAAACCCTGCAGGATTTTCCTCTTGACATGATAATATTCCCAGAGACCAGCGAGCCATGGAGTAAATTCTTATATAATATGATAATTGACTTGGTCCCCAAAGGATAAGCATGTCAAGATCCTAAAAATCATTTTTTTCCCTTACCAATGCAATAAAGATGTGATTGAAAATGTCGTGTTCTGGGTCTATGAGCAATATTCTCATAACTCATCATCTAAAACAAATTGTTCTTTCATTTGTACAAGTTAGAGGAGATTCCAAGTCAGACAAGCTGAAGGCAGGACTTCAAACAGATTCTGCACGGCAGAAGGAATATTAATTTCCCCCCCTCCTATATAAATGTTAAATCACAGTTTCTCACCTAGGGTTAATTCATCTTCCCAAAGGTACTCCAGTTCCCCAAACACACACCAGGAAGATCCTTCACACCAGGAAAGCCCCACCACAAATCTCAGAGCTCTGCTGCAAAAACCTGGCAGGGAAGGGATAATTGAATTTGCAGAAGTGCACCACGAGCCTCCCTCTTGGATGGCAATGCAATTTCCTCTGGACACGCTGGTGTGGGAGAGGAGCCCTGTTTGGTGCTGGGGATTACTGGGATGTGCTGCTGGCTCTGCCTGGCTCAGAGCAGGACTGGGAGCAGCCAAGGACGCACAGAACCTGTGCTGCCTCCATCCCTCCTGCTCCTGATGCTTTAGGATTTAACTTTTCTCTGTTCCCATCCCTGCAGTGCCCAGTGTCACTCTGCAGTTCCCTGGAGCCCGTTCAGTGCTGTTCTCTCATGCTCACACTGACATAACAAAGCCTCTCCAGCTCGCTCTCCAAGGACACCCAGACCCTCCTGGGCCCAACAACTGCAAACCTTCATCTTGGGGAGAGGGGGGCAAGCTTGGCCAAATTCCATCCTTGCCTGGCTTCTGCTTGGGCAATTGATGCTAATATCAAAGTGGGAAGAACTCGGGAGCTGGCATTGTCCATGTTGGGATGCACTGAGGCAGGAGCCTCTGGAGCCCAGAGTGTGACCTCTGAAGGCCTTTCCAATCAATCCCTCCTTTATTCCTTTATTCCTGTCTGCTCTCTGTTTCTAGGCAGCCATTTAAGGCATCACTTACAATATTACTAGTGTGCCCTGCACGGGAACCTCCCACCCCTGACCGCCCCCAGCCCGAGCAGCTCCCCTGGAACACAAAAGGGCTCTGATGAGTCTCCACTGGAAGGGTTACACAAGTCCTGTCACCAGCACGACTCGGCGGCGATTATCTGATTACAGAGCCATTTACGTAACAGACACCATTAGCACAGAGAGCTTTTGGCTTTTCCTTCCCCACCTCTGTTCCCATAAAACACCATTCACTCCCATAATTGAACCTCCAGCAACAAAGGACCTCTAATGAACAGAGCCAATTTCTGGGAGAACTCAGACCCTAAATCCAGGCAGACAACAGCTCCTGGACCGAGTTCAAACACATCCCCTGCTTAAATCCTTGTCTAGGGCCACTTAAAAAACCTGAAGTATTAAAGCATTAGAGGTACTTGGGAGCGAACAAGGATGGTGTGCAGGCTGAGCTGGCTGCGAAGAGGAGGAGATGATGCTAATTATCCAGCTGGTAGAATGGAATCACTGGGGGGAAGAAATGAGCAGCCAAGCTGGCTCCTGGTGCAAGAGAATCTCTGTTTAATCAGGGGTAGGGCACCCGCCCGAGAGGAGCAGAGTTACGTCGGGGTGGTGACAGGCAATCAATGAACACTCAATTAACACTTACAATATTACTAACTTAAGGGGAGAATGGTCTTGCAAATGGTAATCTCTCCCTTGTACTGATACAGCCCTAATTTAATTTTCCTCAGCGCTCCAGCATCAAGCATGGATAGAAAAAGAATGAGGTGCCACCCTAGGAAAGGGAATATCCTTCAATTCTGCAATGAGCTGAGTAAAGAGGAGGAAGGAGACAGGGCAAGGCTGTGGGATGCCCTCTTGGAATCACTTTTCCTCTGGAAAAGAGGAGGCAGCACTGGCTAAACCTCCCTGTCCCGGTCCCTGGTGAAGCTGGGTTTGTTTCCAGCTCCATTTTCTCCCCGCTGCTCCTTTCTCGCTCCCACCTCGCTCTGCAGCTTTAAGGTTGGTGAGGTAAGAGGTGAAAGTAACCTTCCAGAGCGGCCCCGTGCCCTAATTAACATGCCAGCCACCCACCGAGCGGTAATGATGCCTCTTAATCTCTCTCCCTGGGTCTGCCGAGCACCTCTCGGGTGCTGGCAGAGGGGATTTGTGGCTGCAGCATCCTCTGTCCGTGCGGGAGACTCAATCTCACGGGACAGCAGGAGGAAAGTGGGTCTGAGGAAAGCACAACCCGTCACACACACTGAACACATCCCAAATAGGCCTCTTCCAACCCTAAACGCAGTGGGAAAAGGGGATTTTTTTAAACTGGATAAGCCCTACACATGGGCTCAGCTGTCAGCAACCCAATCCCTTCTACACTGCAGCCCAAAGCCCTGCTGGATTTTCCATCCCTGCTCTCCCCCACGTCAGAAAAAAAGAAAAATATCATAACACAACTGAAAGATCTGAAAGGCAATAATGACCATTTTGAAAACCTTGTTTGAGTTGTGACTGACTCACGCTGAGCTTTTCCCACTCCAAACCTGCAGTTGACCTAAAAGAGCTCTGGCAAGATGTATCATTTCAATTTAAAAAAACAGCAAATGTACCAAGTCCTGGGTAATTTGCTCTTGTGCTTAAATATAAAGCTGTACAAAAATAAAACATGGCTTTTTCTCGTCTGGGTTTATCCAGCTCGAGCACCCAGCCACAGAACCACGGCCTGCCTGCCAACCTTCGCCTAGCAGAAGTCTCTTCCCCTGGTTTAGTCCTCATGGACAACAATCAAATCACTCCCTTTTGTGAGAAGCAGGAGATTGGGCTCAGCCTCTCTCTCTCCAGCCTGTTTTACAGACCTCACATCATCCCTGTGGCTCTCCCCTTATCTCCCTCCAGTTTGCCAACATCATTTTTAAGGTATAGATACCAGGGCTGCACACAATGCTCCTCCTGCTTGTATTCATTATTTCTCTGCTTAGACAGCCCGAGATAGCATTAGCACTCCTGAGGACTCACAGCACAGCACAAGACCAGCCAGTTATTGATAAGATAATGAAATTAAGCTCCTGCTTCTCACCTTGATGTGGCAGCTCCCGGGGGTTCCTCTCGCCAAGTGTGGGTTTTACTCCCCGCTCTCGTTAATGTGGATTAGTAAATTATCACAGGGGCTGCCTGTGCACTCACTCACTGAACCCCTCACATCCATCAGCATGGGAACATGGAAAACCTTGGCTCAGGGGTGCTGCAGACACCCCAAAATCCAATGGTTGCTGTCAGAATTCCAGGCTGGAAAAGGGGAGTGACTGCCCAGACACAGCCGCAGGTCCTGGTGGCTTCATGCTGCTGCAGCAAAGCCCCAAACTGGGAGCCAAAGGAGCTCCAGCATCCCAATCCCAGCACTGCCAGGCTCTCCCTGCTCCTGCCAGGACCAAATCCGCCCCGCCAGGACCAAATCCGCCCCGCCAGGGCCAAATCCGCCCCGCCAGGGCCAAATCCGCCCCGCCAGGGCCAAATCCGCCCCGCCAGGGCCAAATCCGCCCCGCCCGGGCCAAATCCGCCCCGCCAGGCCCAAATCCGCCCCGCCAGGACCAAATCCACCCCGCCAGGACCAAATCCGCCCCGCCAGGGCCAAATCCGCCCCGCCAGGACCACGGCATTTCCACCAGAGCATCTCCCGCCGGGTCCAGCACAGCTCACACCAGATCCTCCTTCCCAAGACATGCTCCCACCACGTCCCTGCCTCCAAGGGGATTTTGGGAGCCAGGAAAGGCTCTGTCCCCACTCCCCCCAGCCCCGAGGTGCGTTTTGGGCAGCGCTGCCAGCACGTTGCAGGCTGGCAGATGCCAGAGGGAAACTGCAAACTCATCTGCACCCAGGGGTTTGCTCCCAGCAGCTTCCCCTCCTTCCCCAGCCCCACCAGTTGGGAGTTCATACGTTTGGATTTTCTCACCCACAGTCAGGGAAAAAAAAAAGAAAAAAATTTGTCATAGAAAATGTGCAAGCACTGACATCTTAAGACAAAAAAAGATGCAGATTTCTCAACTGTTCACAGCACATTATGGAAATACATTCTCGGGGACTATTAAATATGGGATTATTGACTAGATGAACAGCAGCTCAATGGACTGGCTTGCAAATATGTCTTTAGACAATTCTTAAAATGCAGATTAATTACCTAACAGACAAGAATATTTTTTTTTCCTACAGACTTTCTAATGATCTGTTGCATAAACAAACATCCAGACAGTTTTGTTTGCACTTGTGGTGGCTGCGATGTTCTTCAATACCTAAATAGTGACTGAGAAGACTTAAATCTTATTTAACACCCAGCAGGAACACAACAAAAAGTATGTCAGACCAAATCACTGAAAGCCACATCTCCTGAGAGACCCTTGGGAGGTCCAGCTGCCCAAAGACTCTGCTTCCCAAACACCAAACTCCTGATATTCCACAAGGCATTAAATTCTTTCCATGTTTATATCATTGAAACAACTACATCAATGTCCATCCTTTAACCACCCAGCCCCTTTGGAAACGAGCAGGGCATGTCAGACTAAAGAGAGATTCTTCAGTGCTCTGCAGATTGAGGAAAATATCCCTACTGCCCATCCATGTCAGAATTCCATTTGGAAGAACGAGGTTGAAGTTGGAGGAACCACTGCGCTGAGCTCTGCCCTCACCTGCAGATCCCTTCCGACCTGTTCGGCCAGAATTTAAGAATCCCACCTTGATTTTCAGTTTGGCACGGGCACAGCGTGGAGCACGGCGTTCATTCCCTCACCAAAGGCAATTAACTCGTTATTTGTCAGCCTCCAGCTCCCAACCCCTCCGCTCCTCGCTGCCTCCTGTGATCGCCTCAAACGCTGATGGGCATCAAACCCAATGCAAAGCAAGTGTGAAACATTATTATTCCAGCTTCACACCCACTTTCCCCCGGTGTGAACAATAATGCAAACTGCGAGACAGTGATGAATGGGACCTGGAGAGGACCAGATGCTCCGCGAGCATCAGCACAGGCTCGGCCCCGAACGTTTCTCAGGCTAAAAAGAGATGTGATAGCTCTGAGAGCTGCACACACAACCCCGGAGAACACTCGGAGGTGGGGCAGGACACGGGAAATAAGCAGAGAGCGAACAAGAAAACGGCGAGGACACACAGCGAGGGTGGGGTAGAATAACAGATATTTTGATCAACCTCTTTTTTTGGGGTGAAAAGAGGCAGTTTTGGCACACGGAACAGTTTGCAGATCGGCAGTGGTTGCCACGAACTGAGCTTGGTTCAGCCACTTCACCCAAACCAAGCCAGGTTCAGAGCAGCTCTCAGACACAGCAGCGATTTGCCGAGGGAAATCCCACCCTGCACTCCAGCCCTGCGCTCCCTGTGCCTCCGAGCAGGGACACAGAGCCATCAAACCAACCTTCAGAGCCACCAAACAAACCTTCAGCACCCAAACCCCTCGCGTTCCTTCAAAAAACATCCACTCCTGCCACCCAACTGAAATCCCCGCGGTTTGCAGCAGAAAGCTCACACAAAGGCCAGGGCTGGACGAGAGGTTTTCAGGGATCCATCAGGGCACAGATTGTGTTTGCTATCAGGCTCAGCCTCCCTCAGAGGGGAGAGGGTGCAGGGAGATGCAGGGGAAGTGGATTTTGTGCTGAAGCAGCTGAGGTGTGATCAGCTCATCAGGCTGCGAGGTTCATGATGTAAAATGCTCCAACAAGAAGGACCCAGGGATGCTCCCCAGGGGGAATTGGTGTCACACATCTGGGGACAGCTGTTCCCCACCAGTTGTTCTCCTCCACCCCACACACATGTCCTAACAGTCCCCAGAAAGGTAAAAAAACCTGCTTTTTAAAAATAGCAAACTCTTTAAGGAGCCGAGCACATGCCTGAGTGGGTGGGAAATTAGTGTTATTATTACGACTTTGTGCTCACAGGGTCTGAGACCTCAGATGACTTGTTTGTGCCCGGAACGGGTTTTCTGCAGACTCATTATAAACCCTGGCAAAGAGAGGTTTGTAAGGTCACGGGAGAATTTCCATTAACTGGAGCCTGGCTGGGGATTGCCAGCATGATCTATGTCTCCCATTTATGCATATGCAGGGAGGCCAAGAGGAAGCTCCTCTGCTTTATTTCCACATCCCTGTGCTGCCGCTGAGCTCACCAAATAAACAAACTGAAAAGCCAGTGGGGAAGGGGGGAGGAACAGAAAAAAAAACCCAAATAAAACAGCCCTGTGCCTGGCTGTCTCCCTCATGAAGGATGCAAATGAATTCTGCAGGTTCTGAAGTCGGGAGAACTCAGCAGAGATGAAAATCCCCCAGAGCTCAGCAGGCAGGTGAGGCAGTGTGTGGGTATCGCGTTCCAGAGCCGCTCCCGTGCCAAGGATAAATGTTGTTATCTGGATGAGAGCTGGCTCAGGGAGGCACAACCCAGCAGGACGGAACAGGACAGAACCCTCTGGGCTCTGCCATCCTCCCCTCCCCGCACAGAGAGACCTCAGACCCTGCAAAGGAGGCACTTCCAACACAGAACAGCCCCGAGGACTGCAGGCACTGCGAGTCCGGGGGCGAAATCACCCCTGAGGATGGATGGATGGCTTATCTGGGCTCCTCCATCCCCAATCCATCGCCTATCCCCTCGGAAAACCCAGGGGATGGTCCCACCAGGAGATCGGGACCACGCAAAGTTCTCCTCGATTGATTCCAAGGCAGCACATCCATTCCAGGCACACACAGCCCCTGCTCCAGCAGCAGCAAATCCCTGACCTGGGAGGCTTTGGGAAGAGCAGATGTCACTGCAGAGCCCTCTCTGAAGCACACAGAGATGGGGAGAGCTCCGTCTGCCCCAGCAGAGCATCTCCCGTGGCTCCCCAGCACCTGCAGCTCATCCACACAGCCCTGGAACCTCATCAGCTGCACACAAACCACACCAACTCCTCATGTCCCTGCACCTTCTCCTGCTAAAACCCAACAGAACCACCCAGGGTCTGCTGTTAGGGAAGGATTCGCTCAGATTTTCCCTTTTTTTCTCATGCTCAAACCTGAGTTACACCAACTGCTGCTGCAGTGGCCAAACCACCACACGCTCCAACCCAGCAGCTTTCCCTCTCGATTCTCACAAAAGCAACCCCTTCCTGCGAGCACATTCACTCTCCCTAACCCAGCTCTGATCCATTTCCACCTCCAAATCATTAAAGATAATAAATAAGCCCAGCCTCAGTGTGAGGAACCCTCACATAATCACATATCTACGCTCCCATCAGCACTCGGCCATTACACTTCTATTTTCTGCAGCTTAACTAGGAAAGCCAGCACTGAACTCTGCCCCTTATCCCACAGCTATTTATTGCCCACGTATTTATTTCCTAAAATAGTCCCTTTTGGGTGGATTTAATGAAATATCCAAATAAATTAGGCCCGTTGGAAGATGCTGAGCTCTTATTTCCTCAGCCTTAGGAAGGTCGGCTTCCCTACTGGACACCCATCCTCTGCATATAAACTGCGGTGATTTGACCTCCAGAGACAAACCATCCAAGTATTTGAGGGATAATTAGGCCCTCCCAGCAGACACAGAAGACAAAACTCACCTACCTGATATCCCAAGCTTTTCCTCAGGTTTGGTTTCTGGACGGGCAGAGCATGGCAAAAATCCCTGCTGCATCCATCGGGTCCCTGTGCCCACTGGGGTTCTGCCTTGGCAATGGCCAGGGAGGAGTGGGAGGAGGAAGAGGAGGAGGAAGAGGAAGAGGAGGAGTCGCCCACCCCTTTGTGTTTACACCTGCTGCTGTTTTACACTTGATTTACCTCCAATCTACTGATTTACAGTACCTTGGCTCCATTCCTCCCTCTCTGAACAGCTCCACCACTGCTAATTCCCCACTGCTGGGCACTGCCAGCCCCTCCTGCCCAGCAGCCACTCCCTGTGCCCAGCACGGACCTGACCCTGCTTCACCCTCTGCAAGGTGTCCCTGCCCATGAAATGTCATGAGTTTTAAGTTCCTTTCCAACCCAAACCATTTTGGGGCTCTACAATCTGCTCCTCACTGCATTTTCCATCCTCTTTCATCATAACCTAAGTCCCACATCCATCAGCAAACCAAATCTTCCAGAAGCACCAGGACAAACACAAAAATCCCTGTGTGCTACCAGCACAATCTGTCCTGGCAAGCTCCATCCCAGAAATGAAGTTATGATGAGAAGGATCCTTAAAACTGCTCCATTACATCCTCACAGGTTTTATACCTTCTTTTATCCCTCCCAGTCCCCCATTTTCACTCTCAGGGAGCCCAGGGCAGCGTTAGTGGCTGCCCTGAGGGGACAAAGTGGAGTTGGCAGCCCCCTGTGCACAGGCACGGCTCCAGCAACCCCAGAGCCTCCTTTGTGGACAAAGTTTTCCATCCTCGCACAAAGCTTTCCTCACGGAGCTGCTGATACCTCACTGATTCCTCCCTCAGGTCTGAGCAACACCCTCCAAGCTGTTCTCATCCTGCTCAGCTGCAATTTCACTGCTCCTCCTGTTCACACACAGCAAGAGGTGCCTTGTTTTAACAGATTCCTCGGCTTTTATGAGCTGCCTTGGCAACCTCTTGCCCCAGAACAGACAACATTTCTGAGGAGGCTTGCAAAACTTTTGTCTTGCCTTCTGCCTGCCTAGAAGCATGAAAACGAAATAAAATCTGACCCCAACAAGTGCTGCTCACAAAGATCTCTCCCCACAGTCAGTGAAAATCAATATCCACACCTCAGGAACATCAGCAAGCCCTTAAAAAGGGCAAGACATCGACTGTCTGCACATGCTTTGTGCTGAGCAAAACCAGAATAAAGCTCAAATCACCTTCAAAACTGGAATTTCTTGGAGGAGAGCATTCTCCTCTGCCTGCCTGGCCCAGCCATGTCCGACCCTAAGGCTGTATCTGCTCCTTCATCTCTGTGCCAGCCCTTGCTCCTCCTCTCTCCTGCTTTTCCTCCTTCTCCATCCTCTTCCTCTTCCTCTGCTGACTCCAAAGCCCTTCCCTTCCACCACCCAGACATCACCCGGTGAAAAACACCCATGTTCTCCTCCAGCCTTTCCCGTCTCACACGGAAAACCAGCAGGTTCCTCCGGGAAGGAAGAGGGATCAGATCCCACATGGCTCTGGTGGCAGAACAGAGACCTCCTTCCTTTACAGCCAGGTCATTTCCCTCCGGATTTTCCCTCTCAGGACCCTCCCAGCTCCTGGGCGAGTTCCAGGTTCTCTCATCAAGCATTGACATCAATGTGAGCACACACACGGAGGAGATGAGATTTCCTGGCACACTGAAGCTTTCAGAACAGTTTGGAGGCAGCACTGCCCCTACCCTGCCTCGCTGCTCCCTTGATGAGCTCTCGGAAGCACAGCTCCCTCAAATCCTTCCCCACTCACCCCCAGATTGCTGAGTGCTCCTTGGCATCGAGGCATCCAAACCCTTGCCAGCCTGGCCGATTTTCCTTGCAGAGCTTGCAAAAGAAACCTCCAGCAAGAAACTTGCAGCAGCAGCAGCATCTCTGTGCCTCTCAGAGCTGCAGAGAGCTGCTCCAAAGCACCCACTGAGAACCAATCTTTTCAGATTTTGGGATCAAGCCCTTCATTTCGGGGTTCACTTTCCTCAGGCAGCCTGCGCCCAGCCCACAGAGGGTTTAAGAGAAATGGCCATTTAAAGGAAGAAAAGAGCATTCTCCTTCCTTGCGCTGCCACTCTCTGCTCGGCACAGCCTGCCAGCAGCTCCCTCTTCCCCAAAATTCCAGGTGTCTCATCCCAGGGTATTAATTCCTGCCAGGTGCAAGGGGAAGCACCATCTGCGAACCACACGGAGCCACACAGCAACTTTCCCAACTTCTGTCCCTGCTCGTCAGGCCCAGCCCTGTAATGGAAACCGAGAGGGGAAGGTTCTGCCTCTCACCATCGATTTTTCCCCGCAGATGGTTCCCTTCAAATCCACAGCCTCAGACACATAAATGCTCAAGCAGGCTTGCATCGAGACACTTTAAACACGCCTTGGCGCGGTGGGAGCCTCACTGCAGATCGTTTACCTCCCTCTGTGAAACAAGACTAAAGCAAAGCACGGCAGGGGAGCCCCAGGGCCACATCCCCTCCTACCTGCGAGCGTCTGAGCGCCCAGGAGCTGGCGGCAGAGGCAGCTGCGGGCTGCTGTCAGCTCCTCAGCAGAGCCACAGACTCCTGGGGGATGCTCCTGGCTCTCTCCGATGCCGTAGACTCCCGAGCCGCTGCCCAGGGGAGCGGGGAGGGCTCTGCTCCCGGCTGCCTGCAGCGCTCACATCCAGCCGGGATGTGGCTGCCGAGGAGGAGAGGCTGCCTCGCCTCACCGAGACAAAGGGTTGGCTCCTGCCGGGGGGGATCTCCGGTGCTGCGGGGGCAGAGCGGCCGGGATGCGGTGGCGGAGCGGGGCTGAGCCGTCCCTCAGCATCCCTCGCTAGCCGCAGGTCCCCGGGGAGGCGAGCGCGGATCCTCCGGCCAGCAGCACCTCCCCGCGAAGGACACGCGTGTGGGGGACACAGCCAGCCCCAGCGGGGTCCAGTTAACTCCCCCAGGACCACAGCCTCGAGCTCTCGATCCCATCAAGGAGAGAATCCAGCCCGATGGATGGCGAGAGCCGAGCGGCACTCGCAGCGTCTCTCACTACGCAGAGCCCCTGCCCGAGCCGCAGCCAAACCGGAGTTTGGGCATAAATCACCCGGAATAAAGTTAGGCCTAGGAGGAGGTTTCTGCACGGAGTTTTCCCCGCACACTGCCCGGATCGGCGCTGCCGGTCCAGCGAAGGAGTCTGTGAGCATCAGCCCCGCACGTCTGCGCACACAGCGAGCACCTCAGAGATCCTAACGCGAATTATTCCCGAGCACAACTCCGCACAAACGCCTTCCACAACAAGGAACCTTTCCTTCCCCATCCAGAGCCTGAGCGAAATATGACTTAAAAGAGCATTTTCCTCGCCGCCTCCGAGCGTGGCACGCAGGCTGCCAGCGCAGCAACACCCGGGTCCGCGGGGAGCATCCCTGCCCGCCGCACGCTCCCGCACCCCGGGAACCGCTCCCGGCTGATCCGCAGGAGTTGTGGCCGCACCGGGTGCCCCTCTCCCCGCGCTCTTTGAACTTCAGCTCTGCTAAGAACCCGAGCGTGGCATTTTTCAACTCTCGGTGCGCTAAAACACCGCAAAGGGCTGGTCCCAAAGTCCTTCAGCGAGTGCGGGAGGCGGTCGGGGGGCACCGGCTGTGCCCGGGAAGGGGCTGGATGTGGCCGAGGAGGGCTGGATGTGCCCGGGGAGGGGGCAGCGAGTGCCGGCCAGGGGCACCGCCAGCCGCCGGCAGCCAGCGAGCGGCGGCGGCTGCGGCTCCGAGCGCTCCCGGCCC
>VZRF01008079.1:789-14531 GCA_013396875.1 Vireo altiloquus
TATACACATTGTTCAGCAAGCAGCCCTTTAAAAAATGTTTTCTTAACCCTTAAGTCCCCTGATTCACACATACCATTCCAATTCCTTTTCCGGGCCTGGGAGAGTTAAAGCTGAGGCATTAATCAACCTCTCTTTTAATTTTCTTTAATTCTGCTTTCTTTCTGGTGTCTGTACAACACCATTGGGACTATCCTGGGTTAAAAAGCCATATAATGGTCTGGCCATGAAAGGAATGAGAAGGAGGTGTCTTTACAAACAAACTGTGGACCTGATGGTAGATAAAACCAGATACTGAGAGGTGAAAGAAGCAATGGGAGGAATCATAGATTCCATAGGAATTCCACTAAATTGACACAGATTGTTACTCACTCAAGATTGTCCAAATCCCTGGATTTAGAGAAAAAGAATAGACACAAGAAAAAGAATGGGGGAGGGGTTACACATTAGAAAGGGGGTTTGTATTAAGCAATTCAGGAAGTCTGTACCTCTCAAGTACCTCAGCCAATGGGGAAAGAGAGAGGAAAATGCAGTCAGGAAATTAGGATAAATAGGAAGTTGTGCCCTCCAACAAGTTGAAAGACCCCATGGGAAATGCCCATGACCTCTCCCTTTATTCGAATAAAGTAACAGGACTCCTCTCTCTCCTTTCTGGACATAAACCTCTGGTGTTTGTGGATTAATTTTCCTGACAATTTGGGGGCTCTTGTCCAGGATATTTTCACCATCCAGGGGCAGAGGGTAACAAGCGTAGCTGAAGGCATGCCTCATTCAGTTTCGATGATCAGCTCCCCTTGCTGGTGGCCCGCACTGGGCAATTGACTGGGTTCCTGAGACTGTCCAAGAGACAGATGAGTAGAGGACTGGGGGGTCTGTGAAGAGTCCGCAGGGAAGGACCACTGAAACTCACCGGTGAGTACAATGGGATCTTTGGGGAGTAAACCTGGGAGGGAACCCATGGAGGGTAGCATAGGTAAAGTTGGGAAGGGGGCCTGGCAAAAGGGATGATGCTCCCATAATACCCCCAGAGAGTCCCTTGGGGAGAATGCTGAGGTCTTGGGACAGGTTATGCATTCCCTCAGAGGTAACTATGGAGATAATGGTAGAATGATGAGGCCAACAGCTGGTCTGAAAGCTTCGCAGACCTTAATTTGTACATGGTTAACTTCTATTTGTGAGAAAAGCCCATGAAAAGAAAAACAATTAGTTTTTACCCATGAAAATGTAGTATCAACAGAAGCAAGAAAGTTAATAGGAGAAAAACAGCAACATATCTGCACCTGGTATTTTTCAGAATGCTTGAATGCTTGTGCTATAGGTAGCCAATGGGAGTATATTGTAGTTAATAATAGCCAATGAAACTATTGTAATAATTTAGCAGCCAATGACTATGCAACATGAATGATAACATTAAAAAGTGTATAAAGAGAAGCTTCTTTGTTTAATAAACACTTTTTGCACTTTGTCTGAGGCACAATCTGTGTGTGTCATGGCTACCCCAACAGCAACAGTAGAATATTGTTATTTTGTGTGGCCAACGTATGATTTGCTAAAGAGGCATAAATGGCCACCTCATGGAACAGATAGACCTCGTTTGTGTTGAATTACGTGGTTGTATATAGAATTGGAAAGGATTGATTTAATGGGAATGTGGATCGATATGGTTGAGACAAGCAACAGGAGAGGTCTATGTATTAAGAAAGAAGAAAAAGAAAAATGGGAGGAAGATAAAAATGGTGAGGATTGGGATGTTTTTCAGCACCTTCCTCCGTCTTGTCCTCCAATTTTGCCAGCTGACCCAGGGTCAACTGCAGGTCCCCTGTATCCTCAACTTCCTGAGCAAAGAGGTAGGGGAAACGCTGTTCCTGCAACCCCACCTGAGGATAATGACAGTGAAAGGGGAGGAGGGCAGCATATCATATCACCCCCTAAAACTAGAAGAGAAACTCAGTACATGACATTAGAAGCCCCCTGGATCCAAGACATGGGAGTACACCAGATGCCACTATGCCAAGTTCCTTTGGGGGGGTCAAGGGGGAGGGTTTGGGTTTGCAATTTTACCACTTATTACCCAGGATATAAGAGGGTTGAAAAAGGAATTACCCCCATATTTGGATGATCCCATGGGGTGAGGGAAAAAATAAAGGAATATTTGGGAAATGTAAATTATACATGGAAGGACTGGGATTTTCTGTTGGGGATTTTGTTTGGGTCATCAGAGAAACGAATGATTTTGCAGAAAGCTCAACAGCTGTGGGAGGATGAACATCTACAGGCAACAGGGGGGCTAGACCCAACACACCTAAGGTGAATGTGCCATTCCCCTGGTAGACCCCCAGTGGGACCCAAATAATCAGGCCAGTCTGTCTTGCCTCCACAATTACCGTGCTTACTTGATTAGGGCATTTAAATCAGTGGTTCCCAGAACTAACAACACAGCTAAGGCTGTCATTAGAACAGGAGAAACATGAAAGCCCTTCTCATTGGCTGGAGAGAATTAGGGATGCCTTGAGGAAGCATGGGGGGATGGATCCTGAGGGACCAGCCTTTGACACATTGCTGTGATGCCTTAGGTTTTAATTTTAATAATTTTCAAATCCCATATCGCCTAGTGTGTAACTCTGAAGTTTCTTGTAGCCTGTTAACTTCTGTTCTCTCATGCTAGTTAGGCATAACAAAACCTCTCCAAGCTTGCTCTCCAAAGATACCCAGATTGTCCTAGGCCCAAAATGTGCAACCCAAAGTCTTAGAAGGGGGGTAAGCTTGGGGAAATTACATCATTAACTGAAGCTTTAATTGAAGAATTAACCCTGATATGCAAATGAACCAAACTTATAAAATGTGAAGAACTCGTGACTCAGGGTCCATCTTGGGTGTCACCTTTGGCCTGCCCAGGGTGTACCTTTGAAGGACCTTCAAATAAATACCTACCTTTATTCCTGTCTAGTCTCTGTTTCTTAGGTGGCCACTTCAGGCATCAGCTGAAGGTAAAATTTCTTACTAAATCCTGGCCTGATATAAGGGAAGGAGTACAGAAAGATCAAGAGTGGTAGAATAAGCCTCTGGAGGAATTGGTTAGGAAAACACAGCAGAGATATGTAAGAAGTGATGAGGAAAAAGCAAAGGCAAAGATGATGGCAGAATTTTTACGGCCTTGGAGGAATAAACCACAGGGTCCGAGGGGCTCCCTGGGACAGAGGGGATGGGGTTTGCCACAAGAATGTGGCAGAGGCATCCTCCCCTCAGCAGGGGAGAGTCTACCTAAACAGCGGTTGGGAAAAAATCAGTGTACTATCTGCAGGGCAGAGAGACTGGAAACATGACTGTCCACAGTGACAGCTGAATCCTCAGGAGGAGGAAGTCCAGAGGATAATGGAGATGGATTGCTAGGGGTGTCAGGGGCTCCCATTATACCAGGGACCCACCACACTGGATCTCCTGCTAACTTTTAAAGTGGGTCCAGATCTGGAGGAGGTGTGTTTCCTGGTAGACACAGGGGCCTCTCAGTCCACTTTAAATTTTATCCCTAAGGGGGAAAATTGTCAAAAAGATCTTTGATTATTCAAAGGGTGAGTGGAAAGGATGAGAGAGTGCATTTTATTCAACTGCTATTAATATATGTGGGAGATAGGTTTGAAATGCAGGAATTCCTGTTTTTTCCTAATTGTGATTGTACCTTACTGGGAAGGGATTTGATGGCTAAAGTGGGAATGCAAATTATTATTGTAAAAAAATGACATGGAGTTCAACACTGTGATAACTTTGTGTAAAATGTTTGAGAAGGCTTATGCTGAAATAAATCCGAAAGTGTGGGCAGCCCCAGGGAAATATGGAAAATTAGATATAGAGCCTCTCCAAATTACTTTGAAGTAAACAGGACAAGTGGTGTCTAAAAAGCAATACCCTCTTTCAAGGGAGGGAAAGAAAGGGTTACAGCCTGTCATTGAGGCCCTGCTAAAGGCAGGTCTTTTGGAGCCATGTATGTTTCCCTATAACATCCCTATCCTGCCAGTTAAGAAACCGGATGGAACCTACAGAATGGTACAGGATTTAAGAATAATAAATGAAATTGTCAAATCAAGGCATCCCACAGTTCCGGATCCCTATAAAATCTTGAATCAAATCCCTTCTTCACATCAGTTTTATTCAGTACTTGATTTGAAGGATGCTTTCTGGGGGTGTCCGATTACAGAAGATAGTAAACAGTATTTTGCCTTTGAGTGGGAACAGGAGGAAGGANGTGGGAACTGGAGGAAGGAGGCAAAATGGTAAAACAATTGACCTGGACTGTCCTCCTGCAGGAATATACAGTCGCTGGTTTTGTTTGGGCAAGCCTTGTAGAAAATATTAAGACAGTTTACCCCATCCTCTGGAGTTAAGTTCTTGCAGTATGTGGATGATTTGCTTTTATCAGGGGAACAGGAAAAGGTAGTTGAAGAGGTTACTGTGAAGTTGCTTAATTTTCCTGCTAAAAAGGGACTTAGAGTGTCTGAAAAAAAGGCTCAGTTCGTAGAGAAAAAGGTTAAATATTTGGCACACATTCTGACTGGAGGGTTATGGTGTATTGATCCAGAAAGACTACACAGAATTTTACAAGTACCATTACCCCAGACAAAAAATGAGCTACGGCAGTTTTTAGGGTTGGTGGGGTACTGCAGAGCATGGATTGAGGATTTTTCTCTGCTTGGACAGAGGCTTCTCCATTTTTGGGCTCTCTTTTCAGTTTTTTTCCCTCGTCTCAGAGAGACTGCAGTTAGCAGTTTTGAACTGACTGGAGGCAAATTCCACATGTGTGTGCATGTCACTGAGGGCAGCCTTGCTCCAACAAGCAGGTCCAGATCGATCTGCCCCCACTCCAGAAGAGAAGACTACTAAAGCAGAGACTCTCTTTCGTGGTAGCTTTTGCTGAAGGCAAGAGCTCTGCTTTGGAGGTAGTTGTTTGGGGTTTGAAACTGTAATAATTTATAAAGGCTTCATTTAGCAATTAGAAACTGTTTCAAAGTAACTTTGCAAACTTTGCAGCAGCAAGAAAAGTGAATGAGTTCCTGGAGTCAGGTCACCCCATTCTAGTGCCAACAAACTGGTCCTTCTCCCTCCACTACAGCCACAGTGCAGAGCACAGCAGTCGCAATGGCAGAGCCCAGAAAATGGCAGGAGGAAGCAGCAGGAAGCAGCACAGATCTCACAGCATGTCTTCTCTGCTGCTAGAACTGCCCTGTAGGCTCCTGCCTTCCCGGTAGGGGTTGCTGCTATCTTGTATTTTTTTCCTGGGACCACGCGATCACCTGGAGGGCGCCATCCTAGAAGGGAAGGATGTGATGTCATCTTCCCTTTCTCTTTCAAGCCACACAGCTACCTCTGGCAGGTGCCATCTTGGAAAGGGTATTTCTGGCATTTTGGATCTCTCTTTGTTCCCATGGGGTTCATGAGATTTAGCAATTTTGTATCTAGCAGTTATTTACTGTTATTTTTTGCCTGTTGCTGTTCTATTTGTTAGTAAACTGTTATTTTTTTTCACTTATATCTACTTATATTCATTCCTTATTGGTGGAAAGGGATTGGTTGAACCTATAAAGGGAGGCAACTCATTCCAGAGTGTTCTTGAAATTGTCTTAAACCAAGACAAGTACATATGATAATCATTTCCTCAAAATCATTAACATATTTTCCTTCCCCTTTACACATGCATTCTTCTGTCCTGGGGGTTTCTTTGATGGTCCCTGGTGGTCAGTGACCCCAAAGTCGTACCTGACTGCCTGCTGAACTGGCAAGAGTTGACACAACTGGTCTGATTGCTTTCCAGTTCTTCTTCTGACAGAATAAGCATTGTGCAGTTCCATAGGCCAATGGTTTTTGAAGAATAAGCACTATATTAGCCCACCAGGTGCAAAAGATTTTTCATCTAGCAACAAACCCATGACAAGTGTCTAGTATAAAAACATTCTCATCACAATTTGCTAATGACAAATCATCTACATATTGTGCAAGAACTGATTTGCCAGCATGCCGATTTAAAACCCAGCGGTAAAATTAACCCCACTGTATTGATTTGGCAAGGCCTGGATTTTTTGTAGCAGGGGAGGGTCACAGATAATAGCTTCTATGAGAAGCTGCTAGAAGCTTCCACCATGTCCGACAGAGCCAATCTCTGATGGCTCTGATGATGGACATGCTGCTGGTCTAATTAAAGAGGTTGGTAACACCTCTGTGATGACATATTTAAGACGAAAATCAAAACAGCACACAAGCAGTTTTTCCCCAGGGGTGGCAAGGCACTGTGGCCGCCGCCATCCCAGTGCAGTGAACAGCAATACACCTTCGCAGCTGCCACCATTTTTGTGCAGTCCACTGTGAGCCTTGCCTGCCTGGCCGCCACTAGGCAGCCGCACTGTGGGCAGAAGGTCAGGAGTGGCAATGGCGGCTTCTTGCCGGTGTCCCACATGAAGAGAGGCGAATAGAGAGAGAGGTCCCTTGCTTCCAGAGATAAAGAGGGCCCTTGCTTCCAAACTAGAGCAGCCTATCCTTAAAAGACTGCACCCCATGGACGAGTGACCCATGCTACAACAGTTTTGGGAAGACTGTTTTACCTGTGGGAGGGACTCATGGCCTAGCAGAGGAAAGACTCCTCTCCCTGAACAAACTGGAAAAGATCTTGGGTGTTGAACTTACCAAAACCCCTACGCCCTGTCTCCCTGTACTGTCAGTGGGAGAGAGGATCTGGGGGGGAAAAAAGTCATTTTAAAGGCTCATTTTACTTCTCATTATCCTCCTCTGACTCTGTTAATAAATTTGCTTTATACCTTTAAATTTGAACCTGTTGTGCCCTTAGAGTGTTTTCCTCCCAGTCCTTATCTCAACTCATGAGCCCTTTATTAATTCTTTTTTTCCCTCTCCTCTTCCTGACTGTAGCAAGAGAGGGTGAGCAAACGGCTTTTGTGAGTGCCTGGCATTTGGCCAGTGTCAAACAACGATACCCACTCAACATTCCCCTCCTCCTCTTGCTCAATTCTGACAGCAGAGGAAACACTACAGGAGACCAGAAGTGGGAATCACAATTTTACTGAAAAACTCACAATAAACATAGCAATATCAGTAAAAGAGGGCACAAAAGAGAGAGTGCTTTATCCACAAGAGGGTATTCACAACTGAACAAAAAAAAACACTTCCTGAGGAGAGAGAGAGTGAGTCCAGCATTGTTTCCCAAAGGCAAAATGGTGGCTGTCCCCACACTGCCCACCACATGGCACCCTGGAGAACAAAGGCAGCATGCCAGAGAGGCTCTTGTGGCTCAACCTCCTCCCCACAGCCTGGAAACAACAAAAAACAGGGACAACCCAAAACCCGGAAAGATAGTTCAAGTAAGGAGTTATGCTGCTGAGCCATTTATTCCATGCCACCCAGCAGGGCTCAGGTCCCACTGCAGCTTTTTGTGGGCAGCAGTACCAGCAGCAGTGTGGCATGGTCCCAGGCAAGCTCCTTCTCCCGCAGAAGCAGAAATGGTGGTGGCAGTGCCCCTACTTTACCTGCTGAAACCACGCCCCTGCAATGATGTGGGTGGCATCAAATTAAACAGTTCTAGAAACTCCACCCCTCCTTTCTTATGTATCCAGGACAGCCTGGTAATTTTATATCTTAATTGCAGTGCATTAAGTGCCAAAATTCTTTGCAGATTCAACGGGCCTAACTTTCTACCTCCTGAAGATCACAAAAGAATTTTAAAGCATTTTCTTAGTCACTTTTTCTTTTAATAGCAAAATTATTTCCCTTTCTTTTTAACTTAAGGGGAAACAGAACCAGTTTCCTGCTCAGTCAGTACCCTTTGCATATTGTCCTCCTGAAAAAAAATGAAACTGTGTCCCCCAAGTTAGTATAAATAACATTAGTTTGAAAAGTAAGGTTTCCTGCTGCTGTGAGACTGTCACTAATCCTGGCCTCAGGTGATAGCCTACATTTACAAATAGAACATAGCAAATCTTTGAGACCAGCTACAACAGTTCTCCTTATTGAGGGAAGTCTGTGGACACTGACAGCTTGGTTAGAGGAGAATTCTCAGCTTTTACTCATCATCTGTGAGAATCATCTCACAGATCTGACAACCATGAGAAAAGTTTTCTCTAGCTGTGGAAAGAGAATCACTTCCCACAGCTAGAAGACGAGAAGCAGAGAAAGTTTTATAAACCATCTGGGATGTTTTGAGAATATTTATCTCAACGGTATTTTTTGCTTTTGTTATCCTAACGGATTTCTCTGTAGCTAACCAACTGTAGCTGGTCTTGTCTCGCTCTCTGCTCCTGACCAGGCAGGCTGGAGAAGCACCAAGTCAGAGAGCAGCTGGATCTCTTTGGAGATCTCTTTGTCCTGTCTGTTTGTTTGCTTTGCATGAAATATGCATGAAATAAAGAACATATTTTGCCTTCTGATGGAGTTATTCTTACGCTGCAATGGCCAGGACATGGCCTGAGTTGCAACAGAAGTCTTCAAATATTATTTGCATGTTTACCATCCTCTTATGTAATATAAATGTATATGTAGAAAAATGTGTTTTTATAAAAAAATTTTTAGATGTATACACAAAATTACCACCATTACATGCAAGTACTAGTCCACAGGAAATCTCATATACATACAAAAAACATAGCAGTGTTTCAGCTGACACACACTTTCTGGAAAACCTGCTCTTGGCACAGTATTTCAAGTTTACACCTTGACAATCAATTCAAATAGTTGCAATTAAATATGAATTCACAAAACAGATAACTTTTCCTGAAAAAAAATACACAAACAGTAGACATTTTGAAAATGAGTGTACCTCTATATGCAGATCTCCCTGAATCTCCCTTTATGAAGAAACTCAGTGTGCACAGAATAGCAACGCAGAGTGAACAACTACTTCAACTGGTGTTTTGTGCATTTTCTGGAGACGTTTATTCTGTGTACCAATTGCCTAAATGTTAGTTGCAAAAGAAAAAAAAAATCTTTTTTAGATGTCCACAAAAAAAATGTAATAACTTCTTAAAGTGTCTTGAAGGTGATGCCGAATTGATTTTTGCCTTTTTTTCTTTTATATATTCTCTGTATTTTTCTCAAATATATTTGCAGGTCTATAGTCTATTATTCTATTCATAGCTTAGCTCCAGTACTTTTCCTTACCCTTTCCAATAGGTAGAAAGACAAAACACATTCCAAAAGGTTCCAAGCTGGGGGTCCGAGGCTCCTATCCTATCTTGGTTCTCCCTGGGAACCAAGGTTGAGACCAGCTCTTCAAGACATACTTTTATAAACAGTTTAGTCCCTATCTAGAGGAGGGGGAATTAAAAAAAAGGGATTAACTGGGGAGGAATTACCTCACCAATTATGATTCTAATATTCTTCTTCTATATTCTTGTCAGATATGCTAATTTTCAAAACCTATAAAAATTGTATATGCATTATGCTGTCTGGCTCATGATTTTAGGACCAGTGAAAAAGGCATCAAAGGAATCACCATACATTAAAACACTGTCTATAGAACACAATTTTGAATAGTTTCCCACCTTATCTTTTAAAATGCTTAAACAACTCTCCATCCATCTTCTCTCTGAACCAAGTTCAGCCAAGACCTCAAATCATTCCCCAGTATTCACAAGGAAATGGCAGATGAGCTGTTCACCTTGAAGTCCTGCTGTGGATACGGGTACAGCCTGGTGCAGACTGACACCCCCTCCCTCAGATGGTCATGGGCTGGTGAATGCTCATCGGGCTCTGACAGAACTCTGCCTGGGGTTCCTGTCACCTTCTCTAGGATTGGTTATATCACCACACTTGGCTCCTCGTGGTGCCCATTTCCACCACTCTGAATTCAGGGATCTGAACTCAGTTCCTGGCTCTTGATCAGTGGTGGGAAGTGGAGGCCATTGCCTGTCTGTTTAGAACAGCACTTGCCTGTTGCTTAGGACCAACTGACCCATGTCCAGCTGCTGTTCTCAGAGCACTGGGTAGGAGTCACATTGCGTCACCACCTGACATGGGGGAGGGGAGGCAGTGGCAAGCAGCAATTGCACCCGCCGCAGCCAGGGCAACTCATGGGAAGGGCCCAGCTCGTGTCCAGAGTCACTGTCCAGCCCTGTGACCCAGCCCACCTGACCCAGACCTTAGAGCCAGTCCTTATCCCCAAGTGATGGGTCCAGCTCACCAACTGTCCTTACTGATGTTGTAACGTTCCAAGCACAATTGTTCCAAACATACCAACTGTCTTAGATTACAATGTAAAATGTAACCAAAAGTATGTATTCTATCACCATCTGTTAAAACCAGGTGGGGCAGTGTTCTTTATCTCTTCCATGACCCATCCCTGATAACTCCCTCCAGGGGAATAGCTTCTGTTAATGGGCTATCAAGTCTCATTGCATGACTCATAAAATTACATCATCCCATTGTGAGATGCTCCACCCACGGGGAGGAACCAAGCATTCCTACCGGGATATAATCTGAGGTTTGGAACACCACAGTCAACCCTACCTACTGGAATCCTAGAGGACAAGAGCTACCACTGGACCTTCAGAGGAAGACCAGACCCTTCTAAAGGATCACTGCTTCAACAGAACCACTTCATCTGGACTGCTACCACCACCCTGACTAACAGGGTGTCAGGTTGTATCCTGACTGTCAGTGTTCTTGTACTACTGCATTTATTTTAATTTTGCTATTAAATTATAATTCTGACTTGCGATCTCCCATTGGTTTGTTTTCAGACTAGTACACTGATGCCTTAGGTTTTACCTTTTATATTTTTCAAATCCTGTGCTACTAGTGTAGCTCTGAAGTTTCCTGTAGCTTGTTAAGTGCTGTTCTCTATGCTAAGATAGAGATAACAAAACCTCTCTAACTTACTCTCCAAGGACACCCAGAACAAGAACTGTAAACCATCATCTTGGGGAGAGGGGGGCAAGCTTGGGGAAATTACATCGACTTGGTTCTGGTAGGTGAATTTATGCTGATATAAAAGTGTGACGAACTCGTGACTGGTCATCCATTTTGGGATCCAC
Organism: Vireo altiloquus; assembly: GCA_013396875.1. NCBI lineage: Eukaryota > Metazoa > Chordata > Aves > Passeriformes > Vireonidae > Vireo > Vireo altiloquus. The sequence goes on from VZRF01008079.1 coordinate 11,811, forward strand.
TGAGGCAGGACCCTCTGGAGCCCAAAAGTGTACATCTGAAGGCCTTTCAAATAAATACTACCTTTTTCCTTTATTCCTGTCTAGTGTCTGTTTCTAGGTAGCCATTTAAGGCATCAACACAAGTGATCAAAAGTTCCTCATGATGACCATCATTCTGCCCACCTACCACTCCATGTTATAGTGGCCAATCCTCTTGTCGCAACATTACTGCATGGTCCTTGCATAACTCTGTTATACAATATTATTTTCCCAATTTTGCACAACCTCAGACAAGGCCGTCCCATTTTTCCTATGCTGGGTCTATTTACCACTGTTTCAAGCACTAAGAGGGACTTCCAACCCCATTTCAAGTGCTAAAACCAATAATTAGAAACCCCATAAACTTCAAACCCCCTACTGTATGAGCCTTATGAGGGACTCCAAACCCCTTGTGCCTTATTTCAACCAAATGCTGCACCAACAGAGGGACTCGAAGATGGGATAAATAATTACTAACTGAGCTCACCTGCAGAGGTTGCACCTCCCCGTTGCAATGATGTGGCCCTAAGGAAGTCCAGAGCAACGAGAAAGACTCCATTCTCAAAATCATCAGAAGGCTATTTCTTTTATTCATGCAAAGGCAAAAGCAAAAGCAAAATGCAAAATGCAAAATGCAAAGAGAGATCTCTTTCTCTCGAGATCCATGCAGTGAGTGTCTGAACAGAATTGTGTGTCAAACAAAACGCAAGATACAGTTTCCATTGGCCAAAGGAACATCCTGAGAAAATACAAATAAAGTATTCATAGCAAGCGTTCTTATCCATTTGTTTTTTTCTTACTGTTCTCGCTGCTGTGTGGGAAAAGTTTTTCTCCCAGACACAGAGATGGCTGAAAAATCTTTCATGAACAGAAAGTTGCTTCCATGCCTCCCCATGGTCTGGCTGGATATTCCTAGGAGTAACCGAGTCGACCTTTGCCCCAATGAGATGTGGTTATAGTTACTCTCTCACTATCATTTGGACTCACTGTGCAACGATAGTACTAAAAGAGGTGAAACAAATTTATGGTAATGATTTCAGTTTGTTACCCAGAGCCTGGTCCATGAGTTTTAGTTGAGCACAGTTCAGCAGTTACTGAGGGTTTACTCTTGGCTTTTATTACCCTCATGTTAATTGACGGATCTTACTGAAATTGACAAAATGGTCCAGTCAGTGCAATTAATGCAAGCATCAATGACCACACAAACCAGTCCTTTAGACTGGAAAGACATTCTGGCCACAAATTTGACATCAACGCACTGTAAACTGGTGGAAGATGCAATTGATTTGGTGAGATTGGATGTGGGAAAGATGAGGCCCTAAGTGCTAGGGCTTGTCCACAAAATGACTCCATCTTCATAGAATTTTTAAGAAGGCTTTATTATTATCAAGAACAGACAGCAAACCTTTTCTCCCTCCAGCCATGTTAGTTGGAGGGATCGTCTGTGTGTCTGTGTCTGTGTCTGTCTGTCTCTGCAGCACAGTCTCACAAATACGAAAACAAAATACGAAATAGAAAATCTCATTGGCCAAGGAGAATGCATTATCAAAACAACTTCCGTTATTTACATTCTTCTCCTGGGAACCTACAGAAGTTCCCTTTTAGAAATAGAGTAAGTGTTACAATTCGAGACAACTCAAAAGGAACCTGCCCTTATCCAGCCTGTTGCTGTGATCTCTCTACGATCCACTAAAGAGTCAGCACCACAATTGGAGTTTTATAACTCTGGGGTAGTTGATAATGAGGGGTTTCATCCTTACATCCAGTCAGGTATCCCAAAGTAGATGAACTTCCTACATCTAAACCTGCCATGGGAGAAAACATCTGCTGTGATGGGACAGAAAGTAAGAACAGAGAGGAGGAGGAGGACAGTGCTCTGTTGCAACCTTATCTATCCCAGAGAGCAGCACAGATCCAACACCAGAGGGCAGACCAGTGGTGAAAGTCCCGGACAAAAATCCACCATGTCCATGCTGTAGAACCCAGATAGACCAAGTACTGGGGCTAATCAAACATCTCAAGAGAGCCCACGGGAGAAGAAAGATTTTCTTTTGATGTGCCAAGTGTGGAAAAGAGAATGGAAAATATCACAGTATTGCCTGTCATTTCCCACAATGTAAAGGGCCTGTAAATATGGTAACAGCTGGAAAGCAGACTTGTGAGATGTGTAGGAAGAGCTTTAAAACTAAAATCAGCCTGGGACAACACAAGAGACAGGGACATCCTGGTGTAAGGAATATGGAGCTGATTATTGCCTCAAAGAAAAATCTGCTCAAGGGATGTTGCATTTGCTGGCTTTAGTTGCAAGCTGCAAAGCAGCAATCGGTGCCACGAGTGTTTCTGCCGAGCCCCGCTCAGCCCTCTTGCTCCAAACCTTCTCTCTGAAAGCATGGTCACATGACGCTGCGCGCTCTGGGTCTGACCTCTCAGGGTTTAGGGTGACAGGCAGGGAAAGCACTGGAACAGGGGAGGAGGCAGACCCATACATAGAACCTTAGGGGGGAGCTTGGGGAGTGAACAACTGTGTTACAGAACTTTACATAACTTAATAGGGGGAACTGGGGCAAACCATTTTAACTGGGGAAGGCAGGGAACAATCGGAATAATTAACAAAGCAAAACAAAATTGCACACCACCACAGTCACAGGACCCTCACCGACAGGGGAGCTACATGGTTAGCTGTTCCTGTTTGAGACAAATTCA
>VZRF01008082.1:601-23297 GCA_013396875.1 Vireo altiloquus
CCCCAAGTTCTATTTCAGGGCATGCAATATCTGTATAGCAATAATCCTCATGTAGGTTTAATGTACTTAGACCTAAGTGTAAGCCCTGCTTTCTGCAAATCTGAGTGGCTGAGGGAGTGGGGGTGTTTAGCCTGGAGAAAAGGAGGCTCCGGGGAGACCTTATTGCTCTCTACAATTCCCTGACAGGAGGTTGTAGCCAGGTGGGGGGTGGTCTCTTCTCCCAGGTAACAAGGGACAGGACAAGAGGACACAGCCTCAAGCTGCACCGGGGGAGGTTCAGGTTGGACATTAAGACGAATTTTTTCATGGAAAGGGTTTTTGAGCATTGGAACGGGCTGCCCAGGGAGGGGGTGGAGTCCCCATCCCTGGAGGTGTCCAAGGAATGACTGGACATAGCACTCAGTGTTCTGGTCTGGTTGACAAGGTGGTGATCGGTCAAAGGCTGGACTCGATCTTGGAGGTCTTTTCCAACCTAAATGATTCTGTGAAATCTCTTACATACATAAACAAAAAATCCTGATGAGATTTAGCAGTCATTCTCTCATTTCCTGCCTCTGATGTTTTGTTGTAGTTGTTGTCAAATGGATGTCAGCTAAGTCTAAATCCCTATCCAGTTTATGTTTACCTAAGCAGTTAAGTAATGTTTCAAAGCATTTTAATTTGGCCCAGTTCTACCTCAGTTCTGTTTTAGGGCTATGATTTAATTTGGTTTTTTGCACTGCAGTTTGCCACAAAGAATCTGTTACTTCTAAGATTAGTGATTTTGCAGAGCTGCACTGGTTGTTTGGAATGGCTTAGGTTCTGTTTCATTGTACTTCTCAAAAATTTCCTCTCCTCTCATGCTTGACAAATCCAGAGTCTTAATTAAATTCACAAGAAACTGTGCCTATAGTTCTAAACAGAAGAGCCTTTGGACTTTGCTTTACAGAATCTTAACATGTGTTCATACTTATAGTTCCCTAGCTCCCAAACAGGGCTTTTCCCCTCACCCATTTATAAGTGGTTGTAAACCTCATATAAAGAAAGCAAGAGAAGGCCCAGAGAGGGCTGACTTCATGTGTTCTTTTCAGGCAAATCATTGTGCATATGAAAAACCTGGAAGACTTGACCTATCTTTGGAAGGTTAAAGGTAAGATCCAGCTAATATTGGACAATACTAGCTGCTTCAAACTAACTTAATTTCAGAATTAGAAAACTTTGCTAAAGAGGGCCATTTTTGTTTCCTTTCATGCTGGGAGTCAGATTTTCCTGGAACAGATTTTAAAACCAGCAATGAAAATACTACTGTGTCCAGCATGTGACAAGGAATTAATAGAATTCCTTGGGAAAACAGGACCACGATGTAAAATCATGCTTGATGCACCATACACGGTAATAAAATGACAGATACACTGAAATATCTAAATATTAAAAGCATATGTATTTTTATTAAAAAAAAAAAAAAAAGTCAAGACACAAATGCTTTACCTGGCAATAAAATCAAACTCCGATCCTGCAAGCATTAACACTCCAAACAGAGTGGACACAGCTCCATCCAACACTGGTGCAAACATATGTTCCAAAGCAAGAACAGCCCTGCGGTTCTTGTCCCCTACAGCAGTTAAAAATGCCTGTAAAACAATGAAATCCATTTCATTAGAGAGACACGTAGCCTTTCAAACAGCCTCTCTCTTAGTATGCAGTTTTTCCTCAGTTAATTACTTCAATTTACAGTCCATTACAGTATCTCTATAGCAGGCTAGATTTCAAGACAAGGTCTGATCATGTAGTCATACCATATAGCGGCTGCTGAAGTCACATGACCAGAGTAAGCATTGATTACAGAGTCAGAGACACAGTAATAATTTTGGAAACAATGCATGTCTGCATGACCAGGCTTTTCATTTGTTTCTCAGCCTGCTTGTTTCCACATGCAAAGAATTCATTTTATAGTAAAAGTACCTCAGGTGTAAAAATTATAGGGCTTTTCCTGTCATTCTCACGAGGGCATAGTTTCCATGACTGTCATGAGAACTTTGTTGTAAAACTAGCCAATACTGATTCAGGTTTTCCTGAATACATTTGGAACAGACCAAGGACTTGCAACTTTTGCTCACGCACACAGTCACATCCATGGTAGCATTTACTAGTGGATCAGGTCATTCTGTCACTTTACACAGAAGTGTTCACTGATACAGCGCATTTCTCCTCACAGGTCTGAGAATCCACACTATCAGATATTATACACAGTAGGCACCCAACTGATAGAAAGTTGCCAGTGTATTCAAAAGGACCAGTATAAAGTAACACTGCTAAGTCGTGTGCTGCTTTTTTACATTCCTATTTCACTCAAGATTAATGTTTTTGCAACTTTTTCTACTTCAAATCTAGCAGCACTATACTACACCCAACTATATAGCATACTAGCTAGCAGTGCTATATATGCCCAACTCTGTACCTCATCTACAACATGTAGATGCTGGGTGATGCCAGCTGTCCCCACGGCCAGTTCAAACCTTGGGAAGCCACATATAACCAGCCCCTAGGGAGCTCCGGCAACCAGGAACCATGCAAGCAAGGCATGCAAACAGGGAATGTCATCTGAGAGAAGCAGTGTGGAAGTTTGCGTGGAAGGGCACCTGAGAAGAGCAGTGCACTCTACCAGTTGTCAGGCTGCTGCCTGATCTGCTCACCCACAGGCATAGGCTGTGGCCCTGATGGTCACCCCAACTAGATGTTGGCTATGCAAACATACCCGGCAGCTTGAGGACTCCAGGAAATTAGATGGGCTTATTAGGCAGTGCTTTGGGATTGTCGGAAGCATGGTGGCAGAGACCTGGTGAGGGCTGTGTTCTGCAGCAGCCAGGGACCATTTGTCTACTCGGGCTAGCCTGGGATGAATGGAAGTGGCCACCCAGACAGAGCTTCCTGACAGGGAAGCTACTGTCCAGGTGGAGGGCTGTAAAGTCTGTACCCCACACTTCTGGGTGGAGGAGGGTGCAAGCTCCACCTGTGCAAAGTGTGTTCCGGTGGAGTCACTCAGGCAGTGGGTGGAGGAGCTGAAGGAGGAAGTCAGCAAGCTACACTGTATTAGGAAGGGGGAACAAGAAATAGATAATTATTTGAGACTTTGCAAGAAGAAATACTAGGGCCCCATGGCACTGACCTCCAAGGACTACCAGACAAAGAGCATCAACAGCAAGCTGACAGCACCTTGAAGAAGGAGGTGCCATGGTCTCTGGTGACTTGTGTCATCAGGATATCTATCACCCCCATTTCCTTGTATGTACCAACCAGCAACAGATACGAAGTCTCGGCAGTGGGTGGAGCCAATGGACAACTCTCACAGGGAGAAACTGCAGCAGTTGCACACACTAAAAGCTGCAAAAGAAAGTGGCGAGTGCTAGTAGCAGGTGAATCTCTGCTGAGAGGCACTGAGGTACATGCTTCAGCTGACCTGATATACAGTCAAGGGAAGTTTGCTGCTTGTCAGGAACCAAGATACAGGATGTCACAGAGAGGCTGCCACAACTGACTAAAAGCACAGACTACTATCCACTACTTCTCTTCCATGTGGGCACCGGTGACATGGTAAAGCACAGTCTGGGCAAGATCAAACAGGACTTCAAAGCCCTGGGGGTGCAAGCGAAGGGGACAGGGGCCCAAGTGATCTTCTCTGTCTTGCCAGTCAGGGATAAGGATGTGGGCAGAAGTCGACACATCATGCAGATCAACACCTGGCTTAGTGGCCAGTGTTGTCCCCAGGGTTTTGGCTTCTATGATCACCAGATGTTCTTCGATGAATGCAGTCTATTGAGGAGAGATGGGATCCACCTACATAGAAGAGGCAGGAGAATCTTTGTTGACAGATTGGTTGACTTAGTAAATCATGCTTTAAACTAAGGAACTTGGGGGACTGGGGGTGGAGGGGTGTTCAAAGCTGTAAAATTAATGTACTCACAAGCAACAGAGTGGATGAGCACACCTACCAGAGTAGTGAGGAATGCTCCCCAACCCTCCAAACAGGCAAGACAATCAACAGTCCAACTGAAGTGTTGCTATAGCAATGCACACAGCATGGGTAACAAACAGCAGGAGCTGGAAGACACTGTGCAGCTGAAAAGCTATCAGTGATCACTATCACTGAAACTTGGTGGGATGAATCACATGACTAGAGCACTGCAATCGATAGCTATAAACTGCTCAGGATGGCCCAGAAAGGAATCATAGAATTGTTAAGGTTGGAAAAGACCTTTAAGATCAAGTCCAACCACTGACCTAGAACCACCACCACGTGCACCACTAAGCTATGTCCTCAAGTGCCATATCCACATATTTTTTAACACTTCCAGGGATGGTGACTACCACTTCCCTGGGCAGTTTGTTCCAATGCTTTACAACCCTTTTCACGAAGAAATTTTTCCTAATATCCAATCTAAACCTCCCCTAGCGTAACTTGAGGACATTTCCTCTTGTCCTGTCACTTGTTACCTGGGAGAGGAGACTGACTCCCACCTCATTACAACCTCCTTTTGGGTATTTGTAGAGAGCAATAAGATCTCAATGAGCCTCCTTTTCTCCAGACTAAACACCCCCAGTTCCCTCAGCCATTCCTCATAAGACTTTTGCTCCAGACCTTTCACCAGCTTTGTTGCCCTTCTCTGGACTTGCTCCAGCATCTCAATGTCTTTCTTGTAGTGAGGGGCCCAGAACTGAACAGAGTATTTGAGGTGTGGCCCTCACCAGTGCTGAGTACAGGAGAATGATCGTTTCCCTAGTCCTGCTGGCCACACTATTTCTGATACAAGCCAGGATGCCATTGGCCTTCTTGGACCCCTGGTCACACGCTCGCTCATGTTCAGGAAGGAGGNTGCTGGATCTCTCTTAATCATCTTTTTTAATAATATCTATCTATATATCTATCTATAAATAAAGCCTTCTGATCATCAATCCATGAACTCTGAGTCTTTGTGGAAAGGGTCCTGGAACATAGGGCCAACAACATCTCACATTCTACAGTTGCCCTCTATGTGTAAAAAGTTCATTAATTGCACAGAGCTATTTTGACAAACAGCAGTACACAGGTTGAGAGCTTATGGGTGAAAATTAGAGGCCAAGCCAACAAATGAAACCTTGTGGCTGGTGTTTACTACAGGCCGCATTATCAAAGGGAAGATGTTGATGAAGCATTCTTGCTTCAACTATAGGAAGCACCACAATTGCAGGCTCTGATCCTGCTGGGGGACTTCAACCACCCTGACATCCACTGGAAAAGCGTCACAGCAAGATGCAAGCAGTCTAGGAGCATGTTGGAGTGCACTGAGGATAACTTTCTAATCCGGGTGATGGCATGGCAGGCCGGATGGCATGGCATGGCATGGCAAGATGGGTCGACAAGGGAAGAGCAGCAGATGTTGTCTACCTCGACTTCAGCAAGGCTTTTGACACTGTCTCCCATAACATCCTTGTAGGTAAGCTCAGGAAATGTGGGTTAGATTAATGGACAGTGAGGTGAATCAAGAACTGTCTGAATGGCAGAGCTCAGAGGGTTGTGATCAGAGGAGTAGAATCCAGTTGGAGGTCTGTAGTCAGTGGCATTCCCCAGGGATCAATACTAAATTCTTGATGGAAAGGGTTGTAAAGCATTGGAACAGACTGCCCAGGGAAGTAGTAGTGTCACCATCCCTGGAAGTGTTAAAGAAACATGTGGATATGGCTCCTCAACATGAGGAAGAACTTCTTTACATTGAGGGTAGCAGAGCACTGGAACCAGCTGCCCAGGGAGGTCGTGGAGTCTCCCTCTCTGGAGACATTCAAAACCCACCTGGACGTGTTCCTGTGTCACCTGCTCTGGGTGACCCAACCTTGGCAGGGGGGTTGGACTGGATGATCTCCAGAGGTCCTTTCCAACCCTAACTGTTCTGTGATTCTGTGATAGAAAACCCAACCAGAGGAGATGCATTACTGGGCCTTTTGCTCACCAATGCAGAGGAGAGGTCAAGATTGGTAGGTAGCCTGGGCTGCAGTGAACATGCCCTGGTGGAATTCATGATCTTGAGGGATGTAGGCCAGGTGAATAGCATAGTCAAGACCCTAAAACTTAGGAAAGCGAACTTTCAGTTGTTTCCCTGTGCTCTGATCACTGAACACTATCTTCTAAAACATCACACAGCAATGACAATGAAAGTGTAAAGTTGCAAGTTACTTCAAGAATTGTCCTTTTTTGAATAAAATTCATCAAAAGAACTTGAAGTCCATATCAAGGAGTAAATCCCTCTGGGAGATGGGCTGAGTGAGAGAGACGGGAAAGCTCCACCTTGCCTAGTGTGTTGTTGCATTGTGGGGTGTCCCCTGTGCTTTTGGGATGCGGTGCTGAATTCGGAGATCTGCCCAGCAAGCTGCCAGGTTGGAGGAGTCCCTAGGCCAAGCACTCTGTTTTGCCAGGGGCAGTTGCAGTGGCTATCGCAGATTCATAGAGATCAAAACTGACTTAACAAGGCATTTAATATGTTCCCGTGAAAAAATATTCTGCTGGTTCATCCAAGAATTTGTATGTTTTGAAACAAATCATTCTCTCTCCTTAGGCTAGCAATAGAAATTGGAGGGAGATGGATTTGATGAGTGGACTGTTCAGTGGATAAGGAACTGGTTGAACAATCACATCCAGAGGGTAGTGGTCAACAGCTCAGAGTCCCAATGGACATCAGTGACTAGTGGTGTCCCTCAGGGGTCCTGTGTTGACTTTGCACGGTCTGGTTTTTGGTAGCAGGGGGGCACAGAGGTGGCTTCTGTGAGAAGCTGGTAGAAGCTTCCAACATGTCCAGCAGAGCCAATCCCTGATGGCTTCAAAGATGGATGTGCCACTGGCCAAGGCTGGGCCAATTAGACATTATGTTAATGCCTCTGTGATAACATATTTAAGAAAATCAAAACAAAGTGGGGGCACAGTTTTTTTCAAGCCAGAGAGAAGGAGGAGGTGAGAACATGTGAGGGAAACAACATGGAGTCAGTGAAGAAGCAGGGGGAGGAGGTGCTCCAGGCACCGGAGCTGAGATTCCTCTGCAGGCCATAGTGATGACCATGGTGAAGCAGGATGTCCCCCTGCAGCCCATGGGGATCCATGGGGGATACAGAGATCCACCTGCATCCTGTGGGGGAGGTGTCCATGCCAGAGCTAGTGATCCAGTGGGAGACCTGGTGGAGAGAGAGGGCCCCTGCTTCCAAGCTGGAGCAGCCTGTCCTTGTAGGACTGCACCCCGTGGAAGGGTGACCCACGTCACAGGAGTTTTGGGAGGACTGCTGCTTGTGAGATTGGAACCACATCGGAGAAGTTCATGGAGAATTGTCTCCCATGGGAGGGACCCCACGGTCTCACAGGGGAAGGACTTCTCTTCCTGAGTAGTGGAAGATCTCGGGTGATGAACTGACCAAAACCCCCATGCCCTGTCTCCCTGTGCTGTCAGGGTAGAAGGAGGGAGGGGTTGGGGGAAAAGAGGTGTTTCTAAGGGCTTATTTTACTTCTCATTATCCTCCTCTGACTTTGTTAGTAATAAATTCACTTTGTACTTCTAAGTTGAGCCTGTTTTGCCCTTGGATTGTTTTCTCCCGGTCCCTATCTCAACTCATGAACTCTTCACTTAACTTTTTTTCTCTCCTCTGTCCAGCTTGTAGAAGGGGAGGGTGAGTGAGCGGCTGTTGTGGGTGCCTAGCGTTTGGCCAGTGTCAAACCACGACAGGTCCATACTGGGACCAGTGTTATTTAATATCTTCATTAATGACATAGAGAAAGGGATTGAGGGCACCCTCAGCAAATTTGCAGATGACCCCAAGCTCAGTGGTGAAGTTGACCTGCCTGAAGGATGGGATGCCATCCAGAGGGACCTGGACAAGCTCGAGAAGTCGTCCAAGGGAATCTCATGAGATTTAACAAATCCAAGTGCAAGATGCTGCACCTAGGTCTGAGCAACTCCCAGTTGTGGCATTTAGGTAAAACCTTATAAAATGAAGGCCTTGTTGCCTTTGTAAAATTATGGCTCAGGCCTGTTACTTTGGCTAGAGGACCGTGAGAAGAAAAACAATTAGTTTTTACTCACGAAAATGTAGTATCAACAGAAGCAAGAAATTTAAACAATAGAAGGAGAGAAACAGCAACATATCTGCACCTGTTATTTTTCTGAATGCTTAAATGTTTATGCTGTAGGTAACCAATAGTAGTATATTACAGTTAAATAATAGCCAATGAATCTATTGTAGTAATTCAGCAGCCAATGAATACGTAACACGAATGACAAGGGTGTATAAAAGGAGGCTGCCTTTTTGAATAAACGCTTTTTGGCCTTGTCCGAGGCACTGTCCGTGTGTGTGTGTCATGGCCGCCCCAACAGCGACACCCAGTATCAATCCAGGTTTGGGGGATGAACCAATTGAGAGGAGCCCTGGCAAGAAGGGCTTGGGAGTGCTGGTGGACAAGAGGCTGGACATGAGCTGGCAACATGTGCTCGCAGCTAAGAAAGCCAATCGTATCCTGGGTTGCATCAAAAGCAGCGTGGGTAGCAGGGCGAGGAAGGGGATTCTTCCCCTCTGCTCTGCTCTGGTGAGACCCCACCTGGAATACTGCATCCAGCTCCAAGGTCCCCAGCACAGGAGGGCCACGAAGATGATTAGAGGGATGGAGAGCCTCTTCTATGAGGAAAGGCTGAGAGCACTGGGATTGTTCAGCCTTGAGAAGAAAAGGCTCCGTCTGACCCAATTGTGACCTTCCAGTACCTGAAGGGAGCCTACAAGAAAGATGGAGAGGGACTTTTTGCAAGGGCATGTAGTGACAGCACAAGGGGGAATGGCTTTAAACCAAGAGTAGGTTTAGATTGGATGTTAGGCAGAAATTCCTTACTCAGAGGGTGATGAGGCACTGGCACAGGTTTCCCAGAGACACTGTGGCTGCCCCATCCCTGGAAGTGTTCAAGGCCATGTTGGATAGAGTCCTGAGCAACCTGGTCTAGTGTAAGGTGTCCCTGCCCATGGCAGGGGCATTGGAACTAGATGACCTTTATGGTCCCTTCCTACCCAAACTGTTCTGATTCTATGATTTTAGATGTTTGGGGAAGACTAAAGCTGTTTGTTTATTTTCTTGGAAAAAAAATCAATTTATTTTATGGGGAATGCTTTGAAGGTGTTGGAACCCTGGAAGCTGAGAATTTTAAATTCTCTGTGCTGAAAGGCATTGATCCACAGGAAAACACTACATTTGATCTGAGGCCTTGGGATAGGCTTCCAAAATTGAGTGATAACATTAAAATCATGTGTGTGTAGTTTGAATAGAAGGTGTAGTGTCACAGGGTGAAAAATTTGAGATTTAAGGTTTTGGAATATAGTAATACATATAATTATATGTATGCCAAGATGGAGTTTTTAGGGTGGTGGTTAGATGCTTATTTTTCACTTTCTTCTTCCTTCTTCTTCATGGCTTTAGATGGTGTCTTATAATTGGATAAGAAAATCTGCACTGCTGAACTTAGGGGTTTGAATATTGGGTTAGAAATAAAAATAATTTAGGTGGCAAATCATTATTGGACAAACTGTCCTTGAAAAATCTCTGCAGAGCCAGAGAAACGCCATTATATAACCTTGTTCCACCTTGTTAACAGAACTCACAGCTTCTAAGACTGTAACATAGATAAGAATTAATAAACAACTGAGTCCAAACAAGAAAATCCCATGTCTCCTGTATTTCATCCCAGCTACGGGAAGTGAGGGTAAGAGGCTGGAAAAGAAGCCCACACCCCAACATAATGGGAGGCATAAATTGACTTTTTTATCCCTAAAGCTTTCTGGGGTTTGTGTTTGAAAACTGATTTAATTATTTTAACTTCTTTTCTCTTCCTCATTTGGGGGGAAAGAAACCATAAGCGTTAAATCCTTACTTAGCTCTTGGTCCCTATTTCCTTGCTCTGCTTTTCACAGCTTTTCAGTGGTAGACACTAGTTTGATCAAAGCAAGGCATTTTATTTTGATTGCGGACATATTTTAGTCACACATATGCAGATACACACGCATATACCTGCAGAATTTTGATGGAAATTTTTTGATGATTCCTGATAAAACCACCTTCTGACTTATAAAACTTCTCTCCAAACATCTCAAAGAGCAAATAAACCTGAATGAATTTATACTCAATATCTAGGAATATAGTAAGTGATAGTATCCTCAGAATAAGGAAATGCTTGGGCTCAGATTTTCCAAGCTGGACAGCAGGCTAATATGACAATCTTAACTGTGCCCAGTATCCGATACAGCTTTTTTGTCTTTGAAGTTTCCATCGGTTTTGACTGAATTTGTGGCATTTGGAAATCAAGGCAACTAAATCTTTTTTGATTGGCATCAGGATTTTGTTACCGAGAAGTCCGTGACTGATGGAAGAAGAGCCCATGTTGCCTGACTGCTAACTGTAACCAGAAGAATCATGAAATGAGTGTTGGATTAGCTTGATTTGTTTCTTTTTCTTGAACTTTAATTAATGTTTGGATTTTTTTCAGTTACTCAAGGGACTGGTGGATGGGACCCCCTGGGAAACTGTTCTCGGGGATAAAAGAGCTGAACAGAGCTAGAAGCTATTTAAAGACATTTTTCTTAGAGCACAAGAACTATCAATTCCCATGTGCAAGAAAGGCAAGGAAGGCAGGAGTAAAGCATGTCTGAGTAAGGACCTCCTGGTCAAACTGAAACACAAGAGGGAAATGCACGGACAGTGGAAGCAGGGGCACACATCCCGGGAAGAATGTAGGGACGCTGCCCAGATATGTAAGGATGGGATCAGGAATCCAGCACAGCTAGAGCTAAAATTGGCAAGGGATGTGAAGAATAATAATAAGGGCTTCTACAGGTATGTTTTTGCTGGCCAGTCTTCGCGTACGAAGATCCGGGGGAGGCCTCTTTCCTTTCAGACCTCCCAGCCTGCGCACTGGATTTTTTAGGTGAGACACAGGGCGCGCAGATCTGAGCCCACCCTTTAATCCCGAGGTTCAATCTGCCGGGCCAAAGCGATTCTGGACAGTGGCAGCTGAGGTCCTCCTCAGGACGTAGGCAGATTGCCCCCTTGCAGGGCTAACGAGCAACTGCCTGCCCGGGGAGCAGCCTGGCCAGGATCGAACCCTCGAACCCTGAGCCTCGGCAACTTGCTATGCCGTGTGCTTAACCACTACACCACCAGGGCTCCCACAGGTATGTTAGTCAGAAAAGAAAGGAAAAATAGATTGCATCCTCCCTGATAAATAGGGGATCTGGTGACAATCTACATGGAGGAGGCTGAGGTCCTCAACAACTTTTTTGCTTCTGTTTTCAATGGCAGTCTCTCTTCCCACATCTCTCAAGTCTCTGAATCTCAAGGCAGCAACTGAGAGAAGGAAGTCCTACCCATTGTAGGAGACGATCAGGTTCCAGACCACCTGAAGAACCTGAACATTTACGAGTCCGTGGGACTCGGTGAGATGCTTCCCAGGGTCCTTAGGGAATTAACCAATGTAGTTGTCAAGCCGCACATATTTGAAAAGCCATGGCAGTCAGGAAAAGTCCCCAGTGACTGGAAAAAGAGAAACATCATGCCTCACTGCTAACTGTGACCACAAGAATCACAAAATGAGTGTTGGGTTAGCTTGATTTCTTTCATTTTCTTGAACTTTAATTAATGCTTTGATTTTTTCCTCTGTATTTGTAAAGGGTAATAACTGAAGCAAAGAAGAGGCCAAAGATGGAAAGCTGTATTTCTAAAACGGCTTGAAGAGAAGTATTGCTCAAAGTTGTGAGAAAGGACATGCTGCATCAGGACAACAATTCAGTGTTACTGCAACCTATTGTATTATTTTTTAAAATATTTCTATAAATATTTAAAGAGATATGCATATGCAATATACAAAAGAGCACTGTAAAGCAGTATAATCTGGACTCATTTGCCTCCACTTAATAGAGTGAGGACAATATTGGGTTTACTCTGTACTTATTGTACTTTCATCTCTTTGCCACAATTTTATCTAGTTCTAAAATTCAGCTTAAGTTTCTGCTGCTTAAATATTGTTCGATTTACTTGTATAATTCAATGCAAATATTGCTTATGTAATAGGAATTTTTTTTGTAAAGGTACATGTTTGTTTAAAATATTTTAAATTTGCATATCAGAAACTGTGGCAATATGAAATGTTACTGTTAATTTTAAAACACACTATGCACAATATTTTTTAAAAATAAGCAGATATGAAGTAAATATGTCAGTCTTGGAGACTTAAATAATTCTAGCTGTATGCAGGTTTTGTTTTGCTGTGTGTATTGATGTGTGCATCTCAGTGTGCCTGTCAGTGTGTGTATGTTCCCAGTGTACTGTAGTTTCTCTTTTACTGTATGGTAACCCTTAATGGGCTTATGAACCCACTGATGCTGGTGTGAGTCTGCCTTTCCCTGTTAATAGGCACTAGTGAAAACTGCACTGGTGTTAACTAACACATACCATAGACTACCATTGTCAAAGGGCCAAGATAAAATAGAAGACGGGAAGTCTGAGTTTGGGAGCATGGTTCAGTTTCCCACTCAATTAATGACTTGGTACACATGATTTTGGTCAAGTCATGCAACTGCCCTGTGTCTCAGTTTCTCAGTCAGTAAAATGGGCATAATTGTACTTATCTACTTCCCAGGAGAGTTGCGAGGCTTAATTACTGTTTGCAAAAGTGTTTTGACATTTTTTCATAAAAAGTGCCAAGTGTGTGCAAACACTATAATAATTCTTTTTTCACTTCAAAATGTGCTGAACATTGAGAGGTGCTGGTGGTTATGGAAATTCAAAGAGCATATGCCTTATTTTGATATTGATACTGTTAACTGAGTGGCATTAGAAGCTAAATAATCTAATTTTTTCTTGGCAAGCCACAGCTCAGTTGCCTCCTTATAGCATTCAAAGCAGTAACCTCTGTCACCTTATTTAAATGGCAGGAAAGAAGTTAATAAGAAGTATGAAAAATCAAATGGAAGAATTAAAAATAACCCCTCTATTTTTACTTATTAAATATAAACGACTTTCTGTTGTATCCAGTTGTTCTGATTGGTTTTCCCATGCTGGATTGGCACTTTTAATTAAAACAGCTAAATTGGGTTCTCTTTGTGAAACTAATTTAGCTTTTTTTTGGTTGTTTTAGTCTAAAGATGGATTGCTGCAAGTGAAGGGCCTGAAAAAATGCTTCAATCTCTGTGTTCTGTTTGAAACCACACCATAAGGAAGGAGAACCTTAACTTAAAATACTAGAACAAAAGTTCTCATTCTCTCTCCATCTTTCTCCATCATTTTTCTGCCCCTGCCTGATTCCTTGCCCTGCATATCATGTGCAGGTGACCTGTCTTCTGCTTCACACTTCAATAGTCAGATTGACAGAGACAACTTGGTGGCTGACAACATTTATTTTGGTTTGCTTTGGGGATTTTTAAAACCTTTTTGATTGTGAATGATATTTATATTTTTGTATCATAAGAATGTTTTCTTACAGTATTTGTCATGACAGTTTATACTAAACAAAATGCAGGGACCTTATTTCTATTGGAAACGCTATGACAGCTATGTTTTTCCTTTTAAATGCATTTTTATTTTTATAGAATGCTTACTAAAGTTAAATAGGAAAGAGTATATAACACATTAAAGGCTCATCATACCTTTTAGCATAAGGAGGTAAAAGAAAAAAATATTCAAGCTGGGTCTCCTTACCTGTCTGTTTTGGTAGGTTTGTGTCACTTCGGTTACAAATATAAAATTATGCCATATAATTTATGTGAAAATTTATTTTTGTAGTGTACATAGAAGTCAATCAGTCTTTTGACAGAAGTATATTTTTAAAGACTTTATATGCAATGATGATAGCATTATGTTTTAGAACACTGCTGAAATGTGATTATAGTGCATACTTTTCCTTGAATGCCCCATGGCAGAAAAGAAAGTGTGAAACAGCATTAAGAGAGAGAGTGTGACTATTCATACAATTCTGGACTGTGTTTTAGCTACTATTTGTGATCTAGAGTGGTTCTCAGTTAAGCCTTGAAAAGAAATTCTACAAACCTTCTAAATATTATTGTTGAAACACTGATAGAAGTTCTAAAATTAATAAATATGTTATAACATATCGGCCATTGATTTTGTTGTTTATAGAATACTTCTTTTAATGTACTGGTCAACTATGCAGATAAAATCATGTCATTATTCTGATTGCTATGCGTTATGTTAAGGATATAGGGAAATTGGCAGAAAATAAACCCCCTTGCATTCCAGCTGGTCCTCAGTTTGGAGAAGCTGGGTGCATCTTGGCTTAATTTCTGATTATAGTCAATTCGGCACTATAAGTCTGGTCGAGTTAGGAAGACCTTGCACAAGCACAGAGGCACTAATAATGCAATTGACCAATCCAGTACTATAGGTCTGTTTGCTTTCATTAAGGACCTGCATGATCCAGATTCATGCATAGTATGGTTTCTTGAAGCAACAGGAAAGCAGGTTTAGCATTGTCGGTGATAACTACAGTGTGTTAATACGTGTCATGACAGAAAGTATAGTCAGAGATCTGTTAGTAATATATACATACATATACATATATATAAAAATTAATATTCCCGAGTGTGCTCAAATGCAGTTTAAGGTGCAAAGTTCACCTAAAGGCATCCCTTCGGGAGAGGAGGAGTTGATATATCATGTCAGTTTGCCTATTCATAGTTGGACTTGAGCCTAAATCCTATGTGAAATATAACCATATTTCTTAGTTCAGCAAACTCAACCCCAAATCTGGAATCTCCATAATTAAGAGCACCAATCTGAGATTTTTTGAAAATTGAGATTTGGTCTATTTTGGAGAAGGAGCAAATTTTAAAATCATAGACAAATTTTAAAATGTAAGTGCTTGTCTGTTGATTCTGTTGCCCTTTTTATGTCTCTGGGGAATAGGTAAAGGTCTGGATTATATATTTCATTATCTTTCTGAATTAAGCATTTTGTGTAAATATTTAGCAGGTCACTTCTGTTTAGAGGTGAGTAGAAATTTTTTGCCTGTTTCCTTCTCTGTGGTGGTTACTTAAATTGGATTAGAGGTCTATTTGTCTATTTGTTCCTACTTTGTAGAACAAAAAACCTCCTGACTTCTGAAAGCTATAGAGTCTAAGAAGGGAGGATCTTGACAAAATCTCTCAGAGAAAATATGCTAACAATTGCAAGCCAGTGTGCAGTTCTCCCATGTTTGGGAACGAGGAGGGACTATTGCAGGTATCAGTGTTGTAAGCAGCAACACTTCTATCAGAAGTGACTTGTATCATAAACCCCTGCACAGCTTGTGGTATGCAAAGATACTGTGCTAAGCAACCACCAAAATATCACAGAGACAGCAATCCTTGTCTTACATCCCTTGTGTAAATTTATCATGAATCTTATAAACTTCTAATAAACCAAAAGCTCAAGCATGTCTTGGGATAATTCAACCTCTACTTTTTATGGTCAGGTGAAATACAAATCTATATTTTTATTTTACATTTTCTGGAAGTTTAACAATGGAAGAGATACTGTTAAAGGACTTGAACTCACTGGGTGCTATTGAAAGGCATTTAAAGGACAATGCAATCAGTCACAGTCAACATGGATTCACAAAGGGAAAGTCCTGTTTAATGATTTTGATATCCTTCTATGATAAGGTCACCTGCATAGTGGGTGAAAGGAAGGCAGTGGTTGTAGTTTTTCTGGATTTTATAAAGGCTTTTGATAATGTCCCTCACAGTGGGTTCACAGTGTGCTGGGTGAAGAACTGGCTGAAAGGCAGAGCTCAAAGGGTTGTAGTGAATGGGGCTCCATCTGGCTGATGACCAACAGTGTCCCTCAGTGCTGAGTTCTAGGGCAAATTGAGCAGAAGCTGTTCAGTATATCTATCAATGATCAGGATGCAGGCGTTTAATGCACCATTAGCAAGTTTGCTGATGATACCAAACTGGGAGGTGCTGTTGACTCTTGAGGGGCAAGTGGCCTTGCAGAGTGATCTAGATAGATTGGAGCACTGTGCTATGATTAATGGCATGAAATTTAACAAGTCCAAAAGCCAGATTCTGCAACTATGATGGAGGAATGCTGGGTGCAAGTATAAATTGGGAGAGGAGTGGCTGGAGACTAGCCCTGCATAAAGGCATGCGGAGGTGCTGGTTGACAGGAGGTTCAGTGTGTTAGTGAGCCCTGGCAGCCAAGGGTAAACTGCATCCTGGGGTGCATTAAACACAGCATAACCAGCCAGTCAAAAGACGCGATTATCCTGCTGTATTCAGCGTTGGTGCAGCCTCACCTCGAAAACTGTGTGCAGTTCTGGTCCCCACAAGTTAAAAAGGATGTGAAGGTCCATGAATGACTCAAGAGGAGGGCAAGAAAGCTGGTGAAAGGGCTGGAAGACATGTCCTATGAGGAGCGACTAAGGACTTTGGGCTTTTCTAGTTTGGAGTAAAGAAGGCTGAGGGATGACCTCATTGCTGTCTACAGATTCCTGAGGAGGGGAACTGGAGTTGCTGATCTCTTGTCCTTGGTATCCAGTGATAGGACACATGAGAATGGAACAAAGCTGTGTCAGGGGAGGTTCTGACTGCAAATTAGAATCATAGAACGGATTGGGTTGGAAGGGACCTTAAAGATCATCTAGTTCCAACACCCCTGCCATGGGCAGAGACACTTTACACTGTAGATGTTATCTCGGGGGTGCAAAATTAAGAATTTTCTGCTTGAGTCCGTTTTATTATTCAGATAAGCACATCAGTCTCAGTGACCAACAAAGCATCCATTACAGAAAATCACCAGATGTCTCTCTACCATGACAGATATAACTTTCTGGACTAATAGGAAACTGACACATACTGTTTTTACTTACTGAACTATCACTTTATTTTGCTGATTGTCTTGGAGTGACTTTTGTCTTGGAGTTTATCCTTTGATGGTTTATCCTATATTGTCTGCCCATGCCCAGAAAAGTGAATTTTATGCCTTTCTATGTCTTTAAACGGAGCCTGAGAGGGGGGAGGACAACAAACCACCCAGCCCAGACAACACTGTGTTCTTCAAGGTTACAGAGAGATAAGGGAGGAGGCACTTTTTTTTTCTTTAGGTTGGTTCCTGCCGGCTCTCAGTGCAGCTCTTTTTCGAGAGACGAGAGACGGAGTTTTTTCTTCTTTTTTCTTCCTCTCTGGGACTTTGTTTTTCCCCTTCTGGACTTGGAGCATCAGAAAATCAGGAGTCCACTGGGAGGTGTTTCACCGGCCTGCAGGGGGATTTTTCCCCGGACGGACGCCTTTCCAACTCTGGGAGGAGAGAAGCCACACACCCAGGAGGACTTTGTTTCAGGTTTTTGTCTTCTCTCACAGATAGCGATTTATTTGTCTAGCATTATTGTCCCTTTCCTGTGTGTTTTGTTATTTGTTAAATAAATAGTTTTTCTTTTTTTTTCCTTTTTGTTTTTTTCCCTTTCACTTTCCTCCGGGGACATTTTCTCTCCCGAACCTGGTGGGGGGCGGGGCCTGCTTTCCATCAGGGGATATTTCCTCCTCTGAATTTGTCTCAAACTGGGACACTGATGAAACACTAGTTTTAGTGGATTTTAAGGATTTCTTTATAAAATTAAAAACTTGTTAAAGTAGGTTCAGAAGAGGACCACAAATATGGTCAGAGGGTTGGAATGCCTTTCTGATGAAGACAGGCTGAGAGAGTTGGGGTTGTTCAGCCTGGAAAACAGAAGGTTCCAGGGAGGCCTTATTGTGGTCTTTTAGTATATAAAGGGGGCTGGTAAGAAAGATGAAGAGAGACTTTCTACCAAGGTCTGTTGTGACAGGACAAGGCGCAAGCATTTTAAACTGAAAGGAGGTAGATCTGGATTGTATATAAGGAAAAATGCTTTATGATGAGGGTGATAAGACACTGGAACAGGTTGCTCAGAGAAGTTGTGGATGCCCCATCATGGGAAGTTTTCAAGGTCAGGCTGGAATGGGCTTTTAGCAACCTAATCTAGTGAAAGAAGTCTCTGCCTATGGCAGGGAAGTTTGACTTAATGATCTTTAGAGGATTTTTTTAGTATAACTTGCTTAGCATTAATAGTTAAATTTTCTGAAGCCTAAGGCTGCAAGCCTAGATACCCAAACTTTTACCTAGTTTAGGAAAAGGAGGCTACAGAGACAGTTCACGATGAAAGATAAGGAAGCAAGGAAAGCCATTATCCCTTCAGCAGAAGCTGCAACCTCACAGATAAGAGAAGAAATGGCCTGCCTAGAGACAATTAAGAGAACCAGTGAAGAACAAGACCCCAGACCTAAATATTATATTACTGGACCAAACTGTCATGTGAGGGCTGGGAAACACACCGTAAGGTCTGGTCTAGCCCAGGTATTTCTTTGTTCAGGGTCTCTCTCTGGAGGCACCCAGCTTGAGCTGTTTCTACTGCTGTACCACTCAAATAAATTACCTTTCCAGATTTAAAGCCTGAGACTGCTACAAGATACCTAGGGTAGAGAAGTTTTAAGAGTTTGGAGACCCAGATTGGACCCTAGGCTATCACTTTTGGATCCTCTTATCTTCACACATCCAACTGCTGACAGGAGGTGATTTCAGATGGCATCTTTCACATGGGAGGCATCAAAGGGTAAGTGTTAAAACTCCCTGAGCAGATTTGGCGTAAATACTGTAGTGGGTTTGAGTCTCACTCGGGGTGGGTTCAAGTCCCTCCCCTGCTATGTTCCAAATATTTGGCCATCACCAGTGTGCTTGGATTCCTTTTAATTATCAGCTCCTTTTCACTGTTACCAGATCCTCTCAATAGTCTACCCATCATCCTCCTGAGCCTAAAAGTTCTATTAAATCTCCATCCAATCTCTCCATCACTCGCCCCATTTTCCAGTCCCCTCCTTTCATTTATTTTTTGATTGCTATGATACTAATATACCAGAGATTATAGTAGGCTCCAAAAATCTTTTTCTTGAGATTATATTATATTGACTAGACTCACCCATTCTTACTTTTTAATATGGCAAGATTCAAATCCATGAAGACAATGCTATTCTTAAAATAGTATTCTTCTGGAAAAATGGATTAGAATAGTCTTATAGAAAAATGATTTACGTTGAGTGTGTGAAGAGACCTTTCCCTATGTAATGTTGAGAGTTCTGATATATAAAACCACTAAAAACAGATAAATGGAAAGTGTTTTAAAGCATGGGTAGCTTTTCATTTATAGTATAGAAACATTTAAATTCTCAAATTCCCTAATTTCTAAGAAAATATCTAAAAACTCCAACTTAGTATAAAAATTGCTTAATTGGCAGAAAATAGAAATCAGGCCTTGGTCTAAACTTATCCTTAACATTGCATAGATCAGCACTTCCAGTGTGAAATGTGAACACAGAAAAATAGCCTTTTATTCCATCCAGTCTTGGTCGCCAAATAGAGCAAGATGAGTTTTGCATAATGAACATCCAAAACTGCTCCTTTGCAAGAAAACTGTCATTTTTCTGCACTTCTGTACATCAAGTTGACTAAGTTGGATGATTAGATGCACTCTAGATTTGAACACCTAACTTTGAAACTGTTGAAAATGTTTCCATAAAATATTCAAACATTTATTCTTCTCCCCTTCTCTTTATTATGTTGGAATACTCTTTCCCTACAGATTGCACATTTGAGCTCATTATTAATAGCTGCTGGGTTTTGAAAAGAAGGTGATTTTTCCCATGAAGAATTAAAATAATTCAAATTTTAGTGTTCCAGAGATATTAAATGGCATTATATAATTTTGAATATCTCCCTTTGAAGGTTTCTTTACCACAAGATACAGAATCTACACACAAGAGGGTATAAAAAACTACATAGCACTGAGAGTGAAAAACAGCGAGGCTGCAGATGATGAGTGTGGCTTAAATAATGAATATTAAGAGCTCTGCTTTGTCTTTGTATGTCTCACACAACCAGATACCACATTTACTCATGATCCTAATTAATCACAGTCTTCAAAAAACATTATTAATATTAAAATATTGTTATCTGTTCCTTCTTATCTTCTAGGAGACTGACTCAACAGTTAGGAACAATTTCTTCAGATCAGATGTACTCTACCATGACAATCCAAATGGCACAAAAAACTGTGCAAAGTTTATGACTGATACTTTTCTGAAAATCATGCCACTGACTTCGTAGTTTAAGTAAGGATTTGGAACAATAACAGTTATCATTTTATTTTAAAATACTTTGAAAATGTTTTCTAGTTTTACATACCAAAGCAATATGAACAGTGAATTCCACACCAATGCCAACAGAAGCAACCAGGATAACCACAGGCACTGCACTCAGCTTTATTCCAATTAGACCCATCATGCCAAACAGCTCCACAGTCATCAGAGCCAGCACCACCACCTAGATGATTTCAAATAGCCATTAGTAACTTCTCATACTCTAGACAAATGAAGAAGGATATTACAAAACAACATGGAGACTATAAAATATATCCCTCATATCAGTCCTTCTCTTTTCCCCAGACAAGCCATTTTTCCTTGTTTCATTGTGCTCAATGGCAATGACCCTCTAAAGAGTCAGTTTAAATTATCTTTCCAAGAACCATTTAAGAGACCAAGCATCACTTTTCTATTGGTAACAATTTGTCAGTGTGATTTGAAAAATAATTTTTTCTTCCTTCTCATGGATATTCACTGGAACATAATTTTTCTCTTTCTCACCCGTTTCTCTGAAAAACCTTCTAGAAAAACTAACTTTCAAAGAACTGCATTGGAATTCTTTTTGTATTACTCCAAATGTGAGGATGACTCCAGAATAGGTTTAAAGCCCAGAAGAGGGTGAATGTCATAATTAGCTGATGAGTCTTAGGTTACAGGGGGCCTTTGAGCTTTAAAGATACTTGGAGGGATTCATATGGACAATGCAAATAGATAAATATAAGGGAAAGCTTTTATTTTTCTTTCATCTACCTTGTAAAAAATAATAAGGGAAGGGAAGAAATCCATGGATTCAACTTCAAAGTTTCTAAAGCCAAGCAGGA
The DNA here is from genome assembly GCA_013396875.1 of Vireo altiloquus. Classification (NCBI taxonomy): domain Eukaryota; kingdom Metazoa; phylum Chordata; class Aves; order Passeriformes; family Vireonidae; genus Vireo; species Vireo altiloquus. The sequence goes on from VZRF01008082.1 coordinate 21,649, forward strand.
AAAAGAGACAAACTTAAAAAGCAATGTCAGACTGAAAATAAACTACCTTTCCAAGGGATAAAAGTATGCACTATAATAAATTATTTTATAAGCTAATGAATCAAGAAAAATAACATAAATTGCTTGATTCAGTGCTATAAAAAATATTCTAGACTAAACATTTACCTTTTAACATACTTGCTATATAAATGTATAACACAAAAAGTAGACTGTTTTACATTTTTCTAAGCCATACAACATTTATGAAACCATACACATAAACCATATAACAGTTTATGGAATTTAAACATGGGAACATCATAATCCAATTTAACTTGAATGTTTACTATGCGGCTTATGGTACCATGCAGAAAGCTTGGAGGAGTATTCTCTTTTCTCTTCAATTTATAACTCTTTTTCCTCAGTAGCCCAGTTACACTCTTTTCTCAGTGTGGACTGTACAACCTAACCATTTCAGTCTTTCCAAAAAGACTGCATTCAGAAACCAGTGGGCAAATTTACAGGCAAGTTAGTCACAAGCAACTGCCTTGAAAAATAACATTGATAAACAGAAGGATGGAAAAACTAAATATAAATAATTTTAATATTTAACAACATTCTAAATTTTCCTAAGTGTCTGTATTTCTCATGTTAATGGGCATCTGAACAAAGGTAAAAATTCATGTATCCTTATAACAAAAACTTTAAAGCTGCAAAAAGGTGGACAAAGGACAAAAGTTATTAAGGTGGACAAAGGTTATAAAGGTTTGTATCTTTAGCATGAACTCTACCCCCTCAAGCTGAATAAATATATAATGAATGATGCAATATACATACTCTATTAGATGCCCAGACATAAACAAAACCTTCCTGATTATAGCAAGAGCTATGCTGAAAGGAATTTGACTTCAACAAAGACCCTTATAATAAACTTACAATGATGCCAGACGTCCAAGGGTTCAGGAGGAAGAGGGCACACACCAGAAACGTGCAAGCCAAAACCACACTAATGGATAAGAGGAGCCAGTGACGAAGTCCAATATACTGCTCCCAAAATAGAAATGGATAACCATTTGGGTAGCTGGCAATCCCCATACCAGCATAGTTATTACAGATAGCTCTCACTTTCTTGATAGCTTCCACAAAGTCAGAAGTTTCACGCAATCCATTGAGGTAGAAAGGAAACTGAGCATATTCTATGGGCTCAGCTGCTGGAACTAGGAAAAGTATAGTGATGTTTTAACATGTTTGGGAAGGAGATACACAGACAGCGTGGTTAGCAACACTTGTTCTCTATAGCAGAATGCTCAAAGGTGTTGAATTTAAATTTTTGCATCTTTGGAACAACTGACACTTAAAAAACTAAATAAAGGAAATTACTATATTTGTGATAAACACAGCCTTTATCAAGTCCCCAAACAACAGTATATAATTTAACAACTACAGATTTCGATATATGTATGCAATCTTCACCAGCTTTTTACTGAATACCTGTCCTAGGGTTTGGATACATTGAAGCACAGCTAGCTTGTTACCAAATCACATTTTCAAGAGCACCAGCCCTCCCCCACATGTACTCTCCCATTCCCTACTGGTGTCCAACTAGCAATCCTCCCAATAAATTACTGAAGTGAACCAAGGTGAACCAACATTGCTGCTCACGATGCAAA
>VZRF01008083.1:0-73230 GCA_013396875.1 Vireo altiloquus
GGTAGGTGAAGGAGAAGCTCATCGCATACTATTGGAAACCTGAACAGTAATTTAAGAATCATTGCTAGTCTAGATCTAATTGTTAAAGATAAAGAAAATAAGAGTGACGTTAAAATCCTTTCACACACACCTCAGTTCTATCCCTTTTCCTGGTGTCAGGCTGCTCCTCCATGCCCTGAGGTGGGTGGTCTCAGTCTAGGGGGGCTGGGGCATTGCAGGAAGTCAGGGACATCCAGAGTGTTTTCAAGGAGGATCGTGATGTTCAGGTTGATGGAGTTTCCTTTCTTGATCTAGGATCCACTTGAAGTAGTTTTCATAAGTTTTCTAACTTGTTTTTTTTACACCTTTCTCTTTCTGCACTGGTCTGCAGCTCCATGTTCCTCTGGAATTTACTATATGTAGTGCATTTTACATATGTTTGGTTCTGTTTCCTTTTTCTTATTTCACCCTAAAATCAGGTTTGTCCAGCTCCATTTTTATTTAACTTTATTGAATTAACTCTACTTGAATTTTATTGAAGGGAGAGATATTTATAGCTGCGGGAGCACCAGCGCCAGCCTGTGCCACATCTCTTGCCATCCCATGCCTGTGCTCCTCTGGGCTGTATCCTGCCTGTCAACTTCTCCATGGATGTTGTGGCCAACTTGTCCACCCCTACTGCATTATTGTATTGATCAAAAATACGATAATGTAGTTATTCTGCATAGAATAACTACAGTCTCTGTAAAAATGTGGCCATAGCAAGTACAAAAAGTGGCAAAGATGAACAAAAGTAAAACAAACTAACTTTGCACACACAGTCAGAGGATTTGCTGCCACATCTAAATGAAGCAAAACAAAGTAAAGCAAAACTGCAAGCAGGTCAAGAAGAGTTCAAACAGAGCAGAGCCCAAAAATCTCAGTCCTGAGTATTTTGAAGTCCAATACAAAGCTTTTGGCCTGAGGAAGGCAGTGCTGCACTACAGGGCTACACCATCACATGATAAGCTGCTCAGCTTCACAGGCAATAGTTTTCCAATACCTCACATGAAAATAAGATTGCAAGCATTGAAGCATGAGAGGATGGATGACAGTGGCACACGAAGGCAACAGCATGTTTCAAGTGTTAGACCAGTCTGTGCTTGCTTTTTTTGATTAGCTGTTTGAAAGCTGCTAGTGGAGAAGTGCTGATGGAACAGGTATCTCTCGCTTTTTATCTCTTGAGCTTCTGACCTGTCTTAACAGAGGCAAAGGCTGGGTTTGACAATCCAGGTGTGTCCCAGCAGGCCTGGGAAGGTGCACCTCCCCAGGATACCCTGCTTGTTTCCAGAAGGCAGCAAAGAACTTCTCATTTGACATGGGCAGCATGTCAAAATTCTTTTATTTTTCCTTTCAGACGCATCGTTTCCCAGATAAATAGCACCTAAGAATTTCTGGCATCACTTCAGTATATTCTGTTATTTAAAGAGATTTGAGTGTTCATGTCTGCATCAGTCTGGCTTTCACTGAGGTAGAGCCGTGGGGCACTGGGCACTTTTATCCCGAGCTGTCAGTAGGTCTCTGACCCTGACAGTCCTGCTGTAATAAGATACTTAGTGCCACCAAGCAAGGAAAATGCCATTTCTGTTTGCAAAACGGACACACTTCCTTGGGTAATAAATGAAGCGAGTCACTGTCCCTATGGGCTGGCAGTTATCTTCGGCTCCTTGCTCCTTGATTTACTGTGTGGGAACAGCTTGGCACATCAATATTGCAAATTAAATACCAAGCAGATAGGTGATCTTTTGAGTTTGCGTCTGGGAAGGAAACAACTTTCAAACTGAAGTTCAGCTTCCCTTCAGTTCAAATCATGGCAATCAATTAATCAAAGTGTTTGATCAGCAGTTCTCATGCAGTTCCAGTCTGCAGACTGTTCTGGGCTTTTTCTTCTTCCACTTCCTCTCTTGGTCTCTCTCTTTCAGCAGTCAAATTTTACTTCAAAGGCTGGCTGAAGCTTTTAGACTGGTATTACACTACTCACTGGTTAAGTGGGAGCTGCCTAAAATCCTGCATAATTGCACTGTCTTCGTGTATCTGTTTTCCTTGGGGCCCTCCTGGCATGAGGAATCAGTAGGTCTCTTAGAACTATTAGGGCCAGGCACACTTTAGCCAATGAAAATGCTAATTAGGGTGGAAAAATATATTGTATGCATTCCACATGTTTAGCTCTAAAAAAATTATGAAAAATCCATAGCCTTAACACTCTAAAAATATCAGATAGTTCTCTCAGATAGGAGTTCTCTCAGTCTTAGGAGTTCCAATGGCACCAGCAGAGATTATTTTGTGAATGTCCCCCCAGTAATTAGATCCACATGCACACAGGATATACCATGAGCCCTGTCTTGGCTTTCAGCTTCAGGCCTGTGACAGCGGTTTGTGTTGATCTTCAGGGTGTGTTTTAAAATAGCATAAAAATATGTCAACTAAATATTGAAGCTACCAAATGAAGCCCCTGGGCTAGGAGAGGCCAGTACTCACCCCTGTGCAACCCCCCCTTGCTGCCTTGGGTCATGTCCCACACAGCCAGATGCTCCATCTCGTATAGGACCTCTGTCTCACCCAGGTTACAGCAGCCTAATTAACCAACAGCTAATCAAGAGGTGGGTTTCATCCTGTTCCTCATAGGGTAATCCAGGACCTTGGGTGCTGTAGCCTAGGTCAGGGTCAGATCTCAGACCCCACAGCTGGAGCTCAGCAGCCAGGTGTCAGCACCCATTAAAGCTAGTGAGGATGTGGCTGTCCTCCACCTTCTCCAGATGTCCCATCCACCCCAACACACATGGCACCTTGCTCTGTGTCATCCTTCCCTTCTTCCTGTGGGCAAACCCCATTGATTTTTCTGTCCTTTACTTCCAGCTAAAGGCAGGATGTCGAATCCTGTCCCTTGCCACTCTGTTGGCAAAGGGATATCTGGGACCTTGTGAGGGAGCCTGTGCCTAGCACAGAGGGACCACAGGGCAGCCCACAGATGCTCAGTGCCTGCAGCAGCAGGAGCACAGCTTCTGGTGGCACATGTCTGGGCCAGTGCCATGCACCACCAAAAGGCAGTGGGGCAAGCTCACTGCTGGGGCACCTCGAGAGCTGGGCAGCTTCTGTCCCTACAAATATGTGAGAAGTGCAAGTTCTGTGAGGCAAAAGTGACCTTTAACTCGGGGATAGTTCTTGGAAGGGCGTGTATCTGCAATGGCAAAGCCAGACCACTGCTGCAGCACAGGGGTATCTGAAGGGGGCTCATCAGAGAGGCTACGAAGGAGGCAGTTAATGTTTATGGTGTGCTGAGCAGTGTGTATTTTGTTTCAGCCTTACTCTTGGAAATGGATGAACTGGTTTACACTGCACTCTCAGTGTCCCAGGGACTCTTATAATACCAGCACTTTGCTACAGACCATTTCTGAAAGATGAAGGAGGTGAGAGCACATTTGCACCCGCTGGAGGAAGGGCCCACTTAGACCCTTGCTTCACCAGCCTCCCCACCTGCTCCTTGCACTGGGTCCACAAAGCCTCTCATGTGCTCCTGGCTTTCTGCTCTGGCGTGGGTTCAGGAGTGAAGAGGCACAAGGGGATGGCTCCCCCACACCCTTGGCATATGTCAGGGCTTGCCTTCCCTTCCCTCAGCCCCAGGGCTGCAGTGGAGACATGGAGGTTATGCATTACTGCTAGAAGAAGGGATCCTCTCCTTTGGAGGAGGAGAACATTAAAACATAAATAACTGCAGAAAATGAAAATGATGTTAAGAAAACAAATCTAAAGGTTTTAACTGTTAAAGTGGAAAAATAACATTTCATAAACATAATCTTCCTAATACTCCATAATGTACTTCTCTGTGTCACGCAGTACAATAATTTCCTGTTCAGCTTCACTTTCTGAGCAAAAACAGAGACCAAGATTGGCAAGCTGCAAGGGGAGAGCAGGGGCTCTCCCCCAGCCCCAGCCGCCAGAGAGCCTGCTTTCTCCTGCCTTGCTCTCGGCTTAAGCCCATTCAGCCACCGGGTGATCCTCTTGAATCGCTTTTTAACCGAGTCAAGAAGACTTCTATGGCAACAGCCTTGTTTGTGTGTGAGTAAGGAAGGGGATTTGTAGCAAAGTAGTGAAGGGGGAGGGAAGAGAAGACATTTGGCTAAGAACTGCTTGCACAAGTAAAAACCGTATTTCCTCCACGTCTTGCTTCAGAGTAAGTTTTTGGAGAATGGGAGCTCTAGAATCATGTAATTACCATTTGCTTTCTCTACAGACTTTTTTTTGTCTTTATGGTATGGCTCTTCTTCTGGTAGAAGCCAGCTTGCTTTGCAGACTGTTGGATGTACCTGCTGCTGCGTTCCCAGCGGAGACCTGGCTCATGCTCGGGGTCTGTTCTCCCTCCGCTGCCGCTCTCCTCCCTCCACTGCCCCACCAAGAGCCGAGTTTCGCACGTTGTGCAGCACATCCCGACTCCCGAGGTGCGAGGACGTTTGTTGATTGGGCTCGACTGAATCCAGATTGCTTTTCCATTTTGGTAGAGCTATATTTAGGCTGCCCAGTAACTGTGCCCTGGACTTTCTAAAATAAATCAATGCACGAGGCCCTGATTTAGCGGCCGCTAGTGCCAGTGCGGAGCCCAGCCTGCCCCATCTCCCAGGCTTTGAACAGCCGCGGGCAGAGATCCGGTTCCAAGTTCGGAGTTTAACAAGTCCCTCCTCCTGCCCCGCTCTGCCCTTGTGGCCCGTCTACCACCTGCTGACCTGCACTCAGGTTAATATAGCTCTGGTATGAATTCAGCTGAATTACAGATTTGCACCTATGCAGAGAGGTCAGAGCTCCTGGGGTATTTTCCTATTTTAACCACTCGATACGTATTTAGATTTATAAAAAAAATAACCGCCTGTCTTTGACCTCTGTAGGAAACAAGTCAAATAAAACAATCTCTTCTATTGCAACTTTGGTCCTAAATCTGTATTATAATACCAGGGATCCACTTACGAATTGAATCAAAGGTTCAGTTTACAATCTGAACAATTACTGACTGAAATTTTCCTAAGCTGTTCTGCAAAACTTGGAGAGTCAAACAAAAGAAATTTTTTCCTTATTTATTGAATACTTCTACTTTCCTTAATGTGAACTGGACATTGTGGAGATAGTTAGAAAGTAAGTCTGCAGGAATTAGTCCACAAAGCTTAAATTTCATTTATTTCAAAAATATAAATACTGGTTTTGACCTATGTCTTTACACACTGTCACTCTATCCTGTGGAGACTTTGCAGTGTTTGTGTAAGGCTCACTGACATCATTATCTTACAGACCAGCCAGTGATGCTCCCTGCTTGCATACATCAGCTGTGAGCTGATGCTAGAAGCATCATTCAGAGGTTTTTGCAGAACTGAATTCCCACTGGGCTGGCAAGGCTGTGTGCCAGCAGCCTGTCTGGCCCCAGAGAGTGGAGGATCTCCAACATGAAACTGAGTTTCATACCTAAAATATCAGCCTTGAAGACAACCACAGTGTCCTATATTTAGAGCTCATTTGAGACAATGGTAGTAATTAATTGGCTGTTCATTTTTTGTGGTTGGGATAGGATTTTTATCAATCTTGTGTAGTTGAAGCACACATGGGTCACATTTATAAATAAAAGGTATCATTACTGGGATCATGTAGATCTTGAACAGCACCGAGCTGTTCACTGAGGTGCAAACTTGCCAGGGAATATGAACTTCCAAATTTCAAAGGAATGGTCAAAGCCTACCAAATTGCAACATTTCTCATAAATAAAAATGCTCCAATGTATCAGCTGTCAGGAATTCAGTGCCTAATCTGTCCCATCATTGACTGGAGTGATAGGGACACTGCAGTTGGAAGGATGCCATTCTGGGGAGCTATCACATATAGTCTGTAAATTAATTCTTGAAGATTTTCAGCAGTTTTGTCTAGTCAACTCTTTTTTTGCTGTTTTCTTTTTAAGAAATCTTGTGACTTCTGCTCCAGTGATCTGGCCAGACCCAAGAGTGAGAGGCTGAGAAGCTTCAAATCAAATCAGATGTGAGAGCCAAATAAATTGGGGGGTTCTTGGCAAAACTTCTCAGAAACATAGAAACAGATGTAAAAAGAGGCACAGAAGGAACAGCAATGCCTCAGCTGCTCCTAATGAGGGTCCCAGCACAGAGCTGGTTAACCCTGCTCAGGGACTTGCAGGCTCCTGGGTAACCAGAGGAGAAGCTGAAAATGTGGTGTCAGCACATACAAGAGTTAAAATGGCTCTTTCCAACCTTGTCAGCTGCCACCACATGCTGCTGGTATTGTGTTGTGGCATATATTGCACAGCTCAGCAAGGCTTCTGTCTGTCTTGTGAGTTCTTGTGCAGCAACCATGAAATGATCAGTTCTGCCATTTTTGGCAAAGCTTAACTAGAGAACATGCCTGAGAAAATGCAGACATGCATGGACTGTCACTGTCACCAATGTAGCCTGTTTGGTGGGAAATTCAAGGTGTATGAAGGATTCAAGAAGAGTCATTTCCCACTGATGTCAGATTTGGGGCCTGTCATGCTGCACCAACAGTGCCAGGAAAGTCTTCACTGAAAGAAAAAAAGTAGAAAATATGTCATAAGACCCTCCTTAGAAGAAAGGTTGCTCTGTACACTGTCTGGAAGAATTCCCATGCACTTCAAGTGCCTGTGGTTGTATTAGTCATGCAATGACAAGAAAATAGTCTGCTCTGGGGGCTATGGTGGTGGCTGGGAAAGAGGGATGGAGCTGGCTTCTCCCAGCTTTTCCACCTTTCCTTTCCAGACCAACAACAAAAGGGGAACAAAACACTGACAAACATGCATGGCAGCTCAGGGCTAAGCCAGGGAAGCTGATCTGCTGTTGAAGTCATGCTGAGGATGGCAGGAGAGGAAGACATGCACTGGTTATTTTCAAGTACAGAGAAACAATATTTTAGCAACTGTTCTGAAATGCATACAAGGAGAAGTTTGCCACGTAATGTTTCCTGGCTTTGAGGTAATCTTTGTTACAAAAGCAAGTTACCACTTGTAGATTTTTTTTATTCCTGATTAACCAAACTCCAGACTGCCTGCCTCTGAAATAGTCCTATTTTGTGACTCTGTCATTGCTAGAAAATTAAAAAGAGAGCTCTTGACTGGCATGAAAGCTCTCTTCTTGCCTTTTTTGGTAACGTGTCCTACTACAATAATTCTGTTGAAACACAAGCAAAGAGCACTTTCTAATTGCTAAACAAAAAGCAAAACAAAAAGCATAAAATATTCAGTGGGGTAACCCATACTGTAAAGATTTTATTTCTGAGCATTGTCTCACGTTCTGATATGAGTGGTAATGCCCTGCAGCTTCTGTCATGGTGAGGTTTGCAATGCTGATATCCAGCAAGCAGGTAAAGAACTAAATAATAATGTAAAAACTATTTTTTTACATGGAAAAGAAATTCACCAAAAAAAATTATCCTTATTTTTGCTGAAAAGCAGGCATCGGGGTAAGTATATTCCACAGCAGTGGCTCACAGGCCAGTTCCACTTCCAGTGTGTAGCTCCCATGCCAGACTAAGCGTCACATGGTGCCCCAGGCATCGGTGCCCCCTAAACCCGAGGGTCTCAGCAGGCTGGGGGAGACCTGAAGAAGAGAAGCATGGAGCTCAATCTAGTGGTAATTTAGGAATGGCAAAACTTAAAAGATTCTGGTTTCTTATGGTTTCTAGGAGTCCACTTGTTCCGTATAAAGCCAACACTCTGAAAACTGAGTGGCACTAAAAATACACTTTTCACAGAGGTGTTAGGCTGCTTGGAAAAATGTTGGCCACCTGTAGTAACAAGAACAACAGGCTGCTGAGCCAGTCCTGGGGAAGTACCTGCAAAGCTGAATGTACCCCATAGCTAGGAGGGTTTCCATGCCTCTGTGTTCCCAGCCAGAGAGGAAGAGCTGAGTATGGACATAGAGGATCTCAGAGGAATGTGAGGCAAGTCACGAGCTGCAACAAGGATGGTCAGATGGCCAGCGGTAGGTGTTTGGTATGTCTGTCTCATGGTTTTACAAAGTGAATTTAAAGTATCTATATAAGGAGAAGCTGAGGTACTTATAATCCATTAAATTTGACAAGGAACATTACTGGATATAATACTGTTTCCTAGTGGTCTTGCTGGGATTAGAACCCTTGCTGTAACAGCTATTCCTATTTGTCTTGTTATTCTTCCTAACCCCTATTTATCTCTTCTCTTTGTGTTTATCCCTGCATTTCTTCTAGTTAGCACTTGCAGCATCCTGTGGTATTGGGGAGGAAATTTGAACACGAAGTTGCACAGCAGGGAGGAAGTTCTCTGTAGCAGTAACAAGCAGCAAGAAAAGATATGCAACATTTAACTTATTTCTTGCTTCCTTGCCCTGGGCAGGCTGGTACAAATTGTATCTCCTGTTAGACTAAAAGAACTGCAGAGGGAACATGGGATACCAAGGGATTTAGCTAACAGGAAAAAAAATGTGTTTGTATTAATTGCTAAGTGCTCAAATGTGTTAAAAATATTTATATAACAATAACAATCTAGTTCATAGCTTTTGTATGACTTGGTATTTCCAAGGACTCTGTTAAACAACAGTGCTTGCTGGAGTCTCTGACAGAGAGGACAGCTTCTATGCACAATAAAATGGACAGGTTGTAGGCAAATAGACATTATATTTCTAGCAGAACTCCCAAACTCAGATCTAAAACTTGGGGAACTGATGAAGTCATGCACCCTTAGCAGAAAATTTGGGAAAGATTATCTTCCAGAAAGGCTACTTTTGCTTAGTCTTTTGTTACTGCAGCCAGGGGGAGCATCTAGAGATACAAAGCCAAAAAACCACCAGCACAAAAAATTTGCAGGAGCTCTCTCATATAAGTGTGTTTTATGAGTATCCAGAACTGCTCTAAATCTTTCCTTGTTGAGTGGAGTCTCACTGTTGTTGAGAACAGCTAGAAAATAAATTACAAGTAAACCAAGCCATACCAAAAAACAAAAATCAAAAACAAACAAACAAAAACCAGAAAATAAAAACAAAAAAAACCCAAACAAAATATCCAAAACCAACAAAAAACGCAAAAAAACCCCAAAGCAAATCAAAACAAAAAAAAGTACCAAAGCACGGAGAAAAAAGAGAAAAAAACTCATTCCAGATAACGAAACCACAGAGCAACTTGTTATTTGGAAATTGGTTTCTCACCGAGTCACTGTGTCTGCAGTGGGCTGAGCTAATCCCCAGTCCTAAGCACTAGCAGGATTGATCTTGGCTGAACTTTGTGGCTCTTGTCTGTCTTGTTTAGTGAGAGAGGAGCCAACAGTCCCTAAAATACCCATTCCCCCCACGGCTGGGCAGCTCCCTCCCTCACTGGTGTGAGGAGGGCTCCTGCTCCTCGCAGTCCGAGCTGCTGGTGGCAGGGTGAGAGGAGAGTGCTGCAGACAGTACAGCCCCTGCGCACATCACAGGGCTCTGGTGATGAAAATGACTCAGCTGAATACTTCAACTCTGGTTCGCCTTAAAAATAAGAATGAGGAAAAAGTATGAGAAGTACATTGAACCTCCGAGGCTTGTCAGCATAGACAGCAGTCGGGCCTAGCCAGCTTGCTCAGGTCAGGGGAATGCAGCGTGAGGGCTTGTGTGTCTCTAGCTTGCGTGTGTGAAGTGATCAACCCAAACAAAATCAAAGTGGTTTATGGCCTGCTAAGTTCACAGCACTTAGAAGTTAGGCTGGTTTAACTAACACAGATCTTTATGCCATAACAAGACTTGCTTTTCTTGAAACATGTATTTGATACCTTGAGCAACACATCTGAGAAACTATAGAATAAGAATAAATGTAGATCTCCTTGGAATAATTACCTTGTCTTGTGTGCACCTTTGAAACACACTCAACCTTAAAACATTTTTGGTAAAGTTTGTGGAATTTCATGGCCCTCATTATTAAAGGTATTGAAGTCACTTTTATCAGGGAAAGGTGGAATCCTTTCTCCACACCACTTCACACTGAACCTGCATCAACTCCATTTGATTTTATGTTATTTCTTGAGAGCATGACCCAAGCCCGCTCCAACATCAGAGGAGAGAGAAAAGGTCAGAACCATAAATCTTTGACCTTGCTGGGTGAAAGTAGACATTACATTTAAATCCCTGTTACTAATAGTTGCTATACTTCATAGCAGTGCAGGCAGCTCAAAAGGGCACCAGCAATGACATCTTTCATCACTTGTGCTAAAATGCTCTTCACTTACTGCCTCTCATTTTGGGTGCCAGCAAAATGAGATGTAAATGGATATGTTGACAAACAGGTTAAATGTCAACACCCACAATGATATGTTGTTAATAGTAAGGGCACAAGATATTACAGAATTGTTTAAAAGGGGCAAGTGCTAAAAGGTGAGCAAAGTTGTCACCATGGTTATTTACTGTGGAAGTACCATGATTGGGCTGCTGGCTCTGGTTCAATGCAGCTCTCATCCTAATCTCCCTTTTCTTTCTGACAGCCTCTCTCCAGACTTTGGGGTTGATCGGTCCCAGCCTTGTGGTTCCCCTGTCAGTGTTGCAATGCCGCAGGAAGACTCAGAGGACACACATGGAGGCACCAAGCCCTCTTGGGACCAGTAACTAGGGACTAAAATGCCTTTTGCTTGGTGGAAGCTGTTCTGGGGGATGGTGAGAGCTCATAATGAGAGATGCTAGATATTGTGCAACTCAGGGCAGCTATTAGATGTGACACTCCTTCTGTGTGCTCTGACTTGTTTGCTTTAGAGGGAGACTTCTTAATCACACTGGTATTTATATTGTTTCACAATGTCTTTATTGCTATTCTGAGTCTCCGTTCAGGGTAGAGAGTCTCTGTTTTGCTAGGAACAACTTAATAACTTAATGCTGTTATTCTCACTTGATTTTCTTCTGTAATAATCATCTCGAGACCCTGAGAGTTGCTAGCAATGGAAGCAAACTGAAAACTTTCCTTTCTCGAATGCTGAAATGTGCAGGTTTTTTCATGGCGAAGGAGCTGGAGTGAGCGAGTGTGGCCTGTTTCCACTGTGCCTCAGGCAAAGGAGGAAAGATCCTAAATAAATATGTCAGAAAATACACAGACAAGGTGGTATTTGTAAATGACTTCGTGTCTTCCAGGCAAAATAGTTTATAAGCAGGATAGCAATTAGACAAATGATTCATTCTTTTTGTAAAGCTGTATTACTATATTATGTTTAATCCACACTCATGCCCCCATGTCCCATGAAGGTCTACTGCCTTGGGTGATATATAAACATTGTGAGGTATATAATGGGCAAGATTAGACTTATTCCAGTCAGTTTTTGATGAATAAATATTGTGATGGTACATTTTAATGATGCAAATGGAGAAACTATCCCATGAAAGGATGTTAATATAAAATAGCCAAAGGGAAAAGGAACTTCCAATGAGATATGCACAGCATTGAAATCAGTGTTTCCCGTCTTAAGCTGATGGATTTGTCACTTCCTTCCTTTGCCCTTTCCCAAATGTAGATGCCAAATGAAACAAAAATAATAACTACAGATTAAAATCTTCCTGGAGAATTAGATGAATCAAAAATCTCCATGCAGAGCATTAGCAAAGTATCTCCAGGAAAATTTAATGTCAGCATAAAATGTAAGAATGTTTCTTACTAGAAAAAGAAAATATTTTAAATAATAAAAAGAAAGCATGATATGTAAAGTCAGCAGGAAGTTCTGTGGGCTGTAACCCCCCAGGGTTGGGTTATGGCTCAGTCAGGTATCTTCTCAGATATTTCTTACAGCTAATCCTGAAATAACTTCTTCAGCTAAAACAACACAACTTTGAGACAAGAAACCAGGGTAAAAGTGAGAATTACTGACACAGAAGAAAAAACAATTCATAGACTTGGTAATTTCTATACTTTAGAATTAGTGGAAATGCTCTACTGAAGGTATTTTCAAATATGAGGATTAAGTTTTGGTTTGAAAAAAAGTAATGACCACTTACATTCTAGAGTTAAACAATGGAATGGATCTAAACTTTGAGGCCATAGGGCAGAATGTCACCTCACTCCTGGGGAAACCTTTCCGTGCAACATCTTGTCCCTAACATTACCTTCCCTGATGTTCCTTCCTCTGTGTCCATAGCTGTCGTTCCATAGGAGGTGCTGGCTGCGAGTGTCATCCAGAGCAGCACTTACTTAGTCCGCAGCACAAGAAATAAGTTTCGTGGAACTATCCCAGACACACTGGTGATGAGCCATTAGGCTACACGGTAGCCACCAGTACTCTGCTTGGTTTGCTCTCCAAGCTCTCTGCATCCCAGTTTGGATGTGACCACAAACTCCTCCTGGCTTTCTGCTTCCTTTTGCCTTTTCCCTGTGTTATTCTTAGGGCTCCCTCTTTTTGCTCTCTAACAAGACAGTTCCATCTGGCTCCTTCTGGTGCTTATTCTGTTTCATGGTTTCCTTGTGTGTCCCTCACAGTGTGCCAGGTAGGATCATACATGTATTGGACAGTTCTCTTACTGTTTGCAATAATAAGAAAGGGAGATATGGCCCTTTTATGTGAACTCTCTTGCAGGATTACAAAACTCTCCCTGCTGTGGTGCTAAAATGCTCTCCCTCTATCTCAGGCTGTACATCCCTGCATGCTCCTCCTCACAAATGCCTTCATCCTGTCATGAATGAAGTACCTGAAAATTGTCTATTTATAGGATGATGCTTGAGTTCTCTTTGCTTCAGTATTGCATCAATTTTGCTTCTACCTACTCCTGCTTCTCTTTCTTTTTTCTCCATAGTATTTTCCATGTTGTGAGCCTGACCTCCCTTTCTCTGTCTGCTCATCACCTATGCCTCTTGGTCAGGTTCTGGCTCTTGTCAGTTTTCGCAAACCAAGTGATTCCCTTCTCTCCAGACCTCTGCTGAAGTCCAGGATCTCTCCTATCTTTTCTGCTTTCTCTTCTGCCACTTCCTGGGCCTCTCAGCAGTCACAGAACATCTTCTTCCAGTTCCAGCTATCCATAGCTGTGAATTTAATAGCCATCTCTTAAACCCAGTAAGAGAAGTAAATATTTATACTGTGTTAGCATTTTAACTGGTACTCAGATATTACTGAATTATTGTACAAACTCAAAGGGAAGCTGTCCTTGGACTGACAACAAAAGCTGCTGAAGGTGGGTTCAACAGTGCCTCAGGGCAGGTGTATCAAAGGGTGCTGTGCTGAACAAATCTGTCTTTTCAAGTGGGAACTTGTGAAATTTTTGTGTACCAAAACTTTACAGTCTGTGTTCTGCTCTCCTGTCATGGTGTTGCCATACAAATCCCAGCCAAATAACTCATACTGCATACTAAGCACTGGTTAAAGAACATCACACATTACATGAACTTACATAGACTACTAAGGTTACCAAAGATTTAACTCCTCAAAATAACAATATCTTACAGCTCTAAGACCGTAGTGTGAACTTCCCCAGGAAATACCTCATCACCTTCTGCCCTCAGTATAAACCCTGTTTCTTTGATGTTCTCTTAAACATATAATAAAATGTGTATGTTGTTAGAAAATTCAAATAATTGTATATACAGAGAATTGAAGAGAGAGTAAAAGAGAGAAGCTAATCCCAGTGGGGAGCTGAGGAAGGAGCTCAGATGTGGTGATGGAGTGTATGAGTTTCAGTGTGGGAAGGCTGGAGTAGCTGAGTGGCTTGTCAGGATGAAGAAGTGACTTTGTACTGACGTGGGAAGAGACCCCATAAGGTCTGACTCCAGGCTCTTTGCTTGACTGGTTTTTGTAATTAAGAAAAGAAACTCCCTATCTTCCTACCATAACAGGCACTATTCAAAATAAGAGATTAATAACAAACACAATGTCATTTACCACAGTTTAACCCTAAGGTGAGGGTAGAGATAACATTATTCCTGCAGTATTTCTTCCTGGTCTTCAGCTCTGGTCAAGTGCAAGGCTCCGTAATGGTGACAGTGGTAACTCCAGTGTTTGATAAACTTGTCTTTATCAGTGGAGCCAGAACATGTTTTTAGCAAATATATATGGATTCTGTGTTTCACTACAGCACATGTTTGTATAGCCTTTTCTGACAGTTAAAGATGTGCTAAGTTTCCTTGACAGAAAACAGACATTTTAATAAAATGGCTGCCATTTAACTAGAAACTCCTGGGCAAAGCTCTGTGGGAAACAGTTCCCATGACCTTCAGGGGGGAAGAAATATTTGTCTTTTAAGAGGGCTCCATACTGTAAAAAAAGTCCTTACTCTGCAGTACCCTTTACTTTTTTAATCCAGTCCTAATGATGCAAGTCCTGAGGAAATGCATATGCCATTTGCAGAAACATATTGCTAATTACACTAGTCTTTACTTCCAGATAAAAGAACTTTGAACTATTTCGGAACAATGGATTTGGAACAGAGTAAGACTGATGTAGGATCTTCTGTAATGCATCTAATTTCATTACATTACACATTTTAAACCTGAAATGACAGCTGCATATTGATTTATTTACCCATTTATGCAGATGACTGATAGTTTTGTGTGTCTGGTAATTCATACCTGTACTTTGCATTGGTTTTGTTTTGGATCATATCTACATTCACATTTAATATATTTATTTTAATATAAAGCATGTTTTACAAAAGTTG
This sequence comes from Vireo altiloquus, assembly GCA_013396875.1. Lineage (NCBI taxonomy): Eukaryota > Metazoa > Chordata > Aves > Passeriformes > Vireonidae > Vireo > Vireo altiloquus. The sequence goes on from VZRF01008083.1 coordinate 14,631, forward strand.
CAGAACTCACAACCCATCTGTCTTTATTCAGTGTATTCTGTTCATGCTTAAGGGTCACCAGCTTGAATTAGGACCTTATTCAACATTGTGGTATTGTACATAGGCTGCACATGTCACTGAGCAATTGTGAAAAAAAATTTATTTATGACCTGCCCTACCTGGGAGTTCTCCCCAGTGGCAAGACGAGAAGTGAGCAATGGGAACTGAAGTTGCAAAGGAAGTTACACCATCTGTCTTGAAAGCAAGCCACAGGTGAGGGATAGAGAAGGGATGAAAAGGGGCATTCATAAAAAGCTGATTCATCATTAATCTGCTTGTACTCAAACACGGAAAACAATAGCTTGTTTTATGATAAGGTTCTGCCCTTCCAAAGCTGCATTCCAATTTTGCAGGGAGAGTGTACTGTATGCCACGAACTTGGGGTGATTGGCTTCATTTCACCAAAGAGCTTGTGTTGAAACTCCTCTTTTTGTCTATGGTTGGCACAGGAGAAAAATAGGTCTTCTAGGCAAGCAAAACATGAGAGAAGCTCTCAGTCCATGGGAAAAGCCCCCAGTGGGTGTTCAGCAGTTACTCAGCCCAGTCAGATCGCTTGCTGACAGAGCCCAGTTAGATTGCTTTCTGACAGAACAGCTTATGACTATTTGTTCAGGGGGACACCAGATATTTACACCAGAAAACAGTTATTTCATTCGTGGGTCATGAAAAGGAAAGGGAGAGTTGGCTGGACTTCACATGGTGCTCAACTTCTGATGAAGCTGGATTTTCTGTGTTAGAGTTCAACAGGGAGAAAATCACAGCATTTTTACAGACTTGATTACAGAGCAAATAAAACACAAGATAGGGGTCTCCATTTTTCATCATGTTCTTCACACTCAAAATGAGAATCACTGGAGCTTGAGGCTTTGTTAGTTACAACATGATAATATTGCAGACCTTTGTTTTTAGAGGCAAGCCAGGTAGAAAAATGGAATTCGCGGGAGAAAATTTCTGGCCGATTATATAAAGAGCAAATACTCTCCTCCTGCATTTGATGACAAGTTTCCTTCCAAGGTTCAGTAACTCCTGTGTGCAGGGGGTTGTATTTTCTCTGTGTGCAACATGGGGACACTTTGGTGTCCCAAAACACCAAAGCCAAATGGCAGTATGGACCAGGTACTTGGGCCTGTGATGGCACTCACGCAGGTAGTGCAGAGGAAACAAAGCTACATGGCTTAAACTGGGTCTGAGCTCTTTCTGTTACTCAAGTTACCTCTCAGGTAAATTGCTTCCATGACAGTGGGTGCTGGAGTAACCTTCTTGTGCCGTCAAGAGACATGCCCTCAAAGACCAAAGAACTTTACTGCTGAAAGCAAGTGAATAAACTGTTTTGTGTGGATGATTGAGGGTAGTAACAATCGTTATTTGGCTTATTGTAAACATTACAGGAGAGGCTCTTGAAGAGCTGTTAGTGAATTTGCATGTTTCACACAACTTGCTGAAGGAAGAGAGAGCAAAATTAGTTGTCAAATTCTTTCATTTTGTGTTCAAGACTTACTTAACGTATAATGGCAAGGCAGAAAAGATGTAAAGCTGTATAATTCCATATATTATATATTAGTTCATATATTATATAGTATATATTAGTTTTTGTTTGGTTTTGTCAGTCATCATTCATCTCTAAGTGCAGGCATTGCAAGAGATTTTGTGCCCATGTGTGGTAACCCATGGATGATGGTAATGATGCCAAAGTGAAAGGAGGAGATATATAAGGTATAGTCCATTTAATGAGGTCTATTTCCTTCCAATGTGAAATTCACTCAGCAGCTGAACACTTGCAGATGCAGCTGCACTGCCTGTAATTAGATGTGGTCACTGACATTGCCTGCAGTCCTCAGCACCACTGTACTAAAGAACATCAGAAGCAGTGCATTGGTGTCTCAATGACAGTCAGATGAGTGGTGACCTCTTCAAGCCTCTATGATATACAGGCTCATTACATCCACTATAGCTACAGAATATCCCCCTCTTCCCTTCTTTTCCATTGTGCTCTTGTGCAGAGCTTCACACAGGGAAGAGCTCAGCTGCACTGAGAGTGATCTTTTGCTCACCACTTTGTGAAGATACAACCACAGCTGCAGCTACAGGACAGAAGAAATGTGACAAATGCTTGTCTCATTATTGCTGTCATCTGAGTGCTGTCTCTGGATAATAATTACCACCCTGATAATGTTTTCGCTTGCACTTTGAATCTTGCTGTCACTATGTTTGTAAACCTAAAAAGAAACTTCCCTTAAATAAAGGCTTTGATTACACCCTGAGCTGCCAGCAGACTGCACAAGACTCATTTTCCAAAGGACAAAACCCTGCTGCTGGTGCTGAATCGCTGGCCCAGGAGTTGGACACAGCCTTAGAAAAGCATATATCTCCATGGCTTCTCTCAGCCTCCAGGGAAGGAAGTGAGGGGAGAGCAGGAGCAACACGACTTGATTTTTCAAAATCCAGGTTAATCTTCAGAGACAGTGGTGAGAAAAAAATAGCAGAGCAGCTTCCAATTTGCCTACTAACTGAATATCATATGGAGCCCATCATGTAGTGACATCTTTTTTTAACTCTAGCTGCTCCTCATTTAATGAAGGTCCTCAGATTTCCATCCAGAAGACTTGTGTTTTGATAATCTGCTCTACTGTTTCCCCAAATCCCCTTCCCTCTGTAATCAGACCATCAGTCACTACAAAGGAACAAAAATTGCCACATTTAAATACTATTCTTCCTGTGAGAAACTACCATCTCATCAAAGATTAACAGCGTGAAATATGTTTCTTGTTTTTGCAGTAAACCTGCACGTCCCTTGTTGTCGATCCAAGTTCATGGAGGTTTATTTTCAAAGCAAATCTCTTGTTTTCCTTTCACCAGAGAGCTGTTATAAAGCCAGCTATTGTTAGCGTAGAGTATAACTTTATTTTTTTTAGTCTAACTACTAGAAGCAAATGGTTTTCATCAGGTAAAAAGTCATTGTACACATGCATTATATAGGCAGGTCCTGGACACAACAAGCAGTTAACAGTTTTTAATTAAATAGAGTGAGACAGGACACTCAAGGAGTGACCCAAGTGTTACTTAAAGAGGAAGTTTCTCTCATGACTAATAGTGACTACAAATAAGATGGGGTATTACAATAAAATTCTACTGCTGACAAAAATATTAACAGTAAACGATGACAGAGCTTTCATCTGGGACTAGGAGAGCATCTGGAATATATTAAGACTGTAAAATTTCCCTGTAAGTGTGGGTTGCTAAAGTTAAAACCAACCTCCCAGAAACTATGGCACTCAGAGAAACTCAATATTTTTTTTCATTAAAAATTACTTAAGGAGATTTACATCTTCCCTTGGTTGACATTCTGGTGTTCTGCTTGTTCAGACTTTGAGTCCTGAAAACAGGCATGTGATGAGAAGGAGTGGAGAAAAAAATGGTCTCAAATATGTCGTGCCTGTGTTATCTGCGAAAACAATGCCAGTTCCAGGCATCCGTCTGCAATGCAATCAGTCAGATGCTCTTTGCAACCACTCTGTGCAGATACTCACTGCTTATTAAAACCGTATGTGAAGCTGATGAATAATGTATCTAGAAATGCAATATAAGCACCAGATATTGAGAGAGATAAACAGGAGTGAAGTGGGATGTGCTGGGAGATCATTACAGAAAACAGCAATGTTTGTTTTAAACAAAAGGGCAGTGTGCTAAAAGGCCAGCATTGAAGCAAAGTTCCTGTTTCCCAGTCTTCTTTCATCCTGTCCCTGGTTCTCATGACACCTCTCACTGCAATCTTGTCTTAATATGAGCTGTGAGCTCCTGGAGACAGAAATTATTCTCTAACTTGCATCTATTGCATGCAGCACAAGACATGCTTTTGCCTCTCCTGGATCCTCAAGCGGTTTTTCGAAGGTGGCTGCAGCTAAACTGGGGAGCTCTGTGTCTCTGCAGCTGAAGAGCATCCAAAGATCCTGGGAGGGCACTCAGCTCCGTGCTCCTGTAAAGCTGCACCAGCTGGTTTTGAACCACCAGGAATTAAGAATGACAAGCCCTTGTGTACAGACACCCATTTTCAGAGTAAAGCCCAGGTGATTTCAGTTTGAGCTATGCTGGGAGCTCCCAAAAAGCAAGTCAAGTTTTGAAGAATGAACTGAGGGACCAGGGCTGGCAGTGAACTCCTGCTCTCAGTAAACTGGACCAAAACCTGCAAAGAGCAGAATTCATTTCACCTTCCAGGAAACGCCAGGCCATGAAGACTCTGGTTACTTCTTCTATTTTTTTTTACTTGCTCTAGTGACCAAAGAAATAGGAAGGACTTGTTCCCCAGCAATTACTTTCCAGCAGCTTGTGCAGAGTGAGATGAAGTCCATCTGCTTTGTTCAGAAATCAGTCCTGCCAAAGAACTTTCTTGCCCTGTGTATTCCACCCTGAGGCATTTCCTGACTGTTTCTGGAGGAGGCTTGGTGAGGGGAATGCAGCACAGCTCAGCACATGAAGCACAGGAGGCCTTAATTCGCCATCAGCGTAGCAGTGGTAGGTCGTGGTATCTCTTGGAGCCAAGGATCCCATGACGAAAGACATTCACAAATACAGAACAGAAAGTTGGTCTAGAATAAAAGCCAACTCACTGGGTGGCCTTGGTAAGCCTCTTATGTCCCAGTTGCATATTTATGTTTTTATTTCCACTCATGCATCTTTTCCTCAGAACAGTGGAAGGGTTTTACATGACTTTCCTGTAAACCTTCAACCCAAATCGTGATGTTAAGGTAACAACCCATATTTACAGATCAAAGAATTGTGTTAGGAAGAAGAAATTAATCTTCTCTCTCCTCTTCCCACCTCCCTCTACTTCCCATTTCCTCTCTCTTCTGACCATATATTTGTTTTTGTGAAGCATTCAAAAGTAGCTATAGAAATAAGATCAAGTTTTTCAGAAACTGGCAAGGAATATCTGTCCATCGAGGTCCTTACAGATGGACAGCACAGAGGATCTGAGCTCTGATGCTACCTTTTTGGCATCTAAGAGGGAGTTTTGAAATGCCAGCCTGCAGTGTTAAGAAGGACAAAACTGTGTATGTGTCTCCCATCACGGAAATCTGAAGCTCTTGATCTACCCCATGTATCATCCTACCAAGAAGTTGGTGAATGTTATCAAAAACAAATCAAACCACATAGAGAAAATCTGATCCTGGACATATTCTGCAAGGAGGAAGATACAGATATACACTGCCCTGAGTACCAGTCCTTAATACTCAGCCCTGTTTCAGTGCTTGGTAGTAAGGGAGTGGCATGCATGTGTAGGAGACAAAGTAGGAGAGCTGGAATAATCCACTAATGTCCTCAAATTTTCCTCCTATCAATAAGCCATTGCTGCTAGAGGCAATGAAGGAAACCTGCCAAATACAACAGCTAAAACCAACACCCTGAAAAACATAATATTTAGGGAAAGTTGTGTGTCGGGGCCAGCTTGTGCCAGCTGCCATGTCTACAACCACAAGAGGCCTGGGACATGGGGAGGTCTCTGGGAAAGTGCCTGTTGGTGGCCAGGCACTGGACAAACCTCCTGCTTCTGTCCAGATATGAGACTGTGACCTTCACAGCTGATGGATGGTCCTGCTGGCAGCATGGGGGGGTTCAGCTTCCCCTCCCTTCAAACCAGTTGCTCTTTGCAAATGGAAATGGAGATAAATGACTCCGTTTATCTGGTGACTATCCCAGGGAGGGACGCATGGTCTTGGCAAGCAGTGGCTTTGACAAGGCCTGAGATCTTTACTCCAGCAGCAGCTTAAATGGCCTTAGCAGGAGCTCAACATCAGGATGGAGTGAGATAGGGCCTTAGGGAAGTCATGGAACTACTAGGATCCCCTGGATATCCATTGGAGATGAATATGGAAGTTCTTTTCTAACACATCTCTGTTGGGGTGAGTGCAATACAATTCCCTTCTCTGTGCTTCTAGAGGGACATTGGGAGGGATGCACATCATGACACAGGGGCGGGGAAACCTTGAAAGAGTTGAGAAGACAGGATGTGAAATGTGCAAAGAATTGCCCATCCTCCCTGCTTATATACCTGGGGCCTAATTTGGGCATATGGTGAAGCTGTTTTTCCCTACATGATCATGACATTGCCTGGTTCCCCTGATGGGAGAATTTGACTGAGGAATTGTGTGTGGATGTCAGCAGGGTGATCCCTGCTCTTTTTCTGGTGGCAATTAGTGGCTCTGTTCCCTGAGAATTTGTGTGCCTTTGTTTAATTCATGCTTATGGACTCAAGTGACAAGTAACTAGGTAAAATTTTACTGGCTAAGAACCTAGATTGAGGGTAGATTAATCTTCTACTCTTAAGCTCAATGAAACCCATGGCTTTGGGTCTATGTGAGATGCTCATCAGCTGCTTCTCTCAGCCAGTCTTGCTGTCCTTGGCTTTAGAGCCTCTTGAGAAACCTGGGACTTGAGGCCAGGATGTGCAAATCTAGTAGTGGTTTGGGATGGGTAGTGGCAATTTCTTCCAGTAGATGTGAACTTTGGAGCATGCTGAGCATCTGTTCTCCAGTCAGGCCTGTTTAAGCAGAGCAGACTCTTATCCAAGGGTCAGTCTTGCTGGGTCCACATTTCATGTGAGCTCTGCAAAGCTTCTGCCCCACCAGACAGACCCTGTTGGGGCACAGCTTCTGGAGAAGGTGCTGCTGTGTCAGCAACAGCATTTGCTATACCTCATTAAAAAGTGTACCTGTTCATTTTTGATGGTGATCTCTGTCTAAAGAGTCATAAAACAGCCTTTACAAACTTCATAAATTCTTCCTAAGAGATATCCCTAATTTTTCAGTACCTGAAAGCCTCTTCTCCCCATGGGGCTCCTGGGAGCCATTGCAATTGTTCCTGTCTTGCTGCTCCTTGCAATTTTCTGCACACACTCTCACTCATCTGCTATTCCTGCGCTCATTTTTATCTTTATGCCAAGCTTGAGCTGCTGCTCATTGTAACAATATTTCCTCATAAGGCTGTGCTTAAAAAGTGAGGAGGTTGTATTTGTTGGTGCTGGATGGTGGCATGTGAGGCTGCACAAAGAAAAACAAATGTTTGAGATGTTTTTGAAGGTGTTGTCATGAGACAAAACAGGGCCCTCATTGCTAAGTTTACTTGTGCTTGGATGTTCCAGAGACTGTTCAGGCTCTTCAATAACTCTGCCCTGGGAAGTTTCCATCACCTCCCTTCCCTTCCTCCCCTCCTGCCAGCTCTGCTTGCTGCCGGAGCTATTCACTTTGAAGAGGGACTGTGGGGAGAATCACCTCCCACCCTGGAGTCTGACCAGCCATTGTCACCTCGCAAAAGCAACTTCTTCATCCCTGTTTGTCACACGGTGGACACTGCTGGGAGCACCTTGTGCAGTCACAGCAAGTCTACATCTGTCTTCCTCCAGGGAAGAGTTCCACTCAAACCCCACAGCTTTAAGCATTCCAAAGGCTTTTTCCTGGCTCCAAGCAATTAAAATATTCATGCAGATGAGGGGACTAATACCCACTTGGTTCAGAGGAAGCTGTAAAGGGGAAGCACTAAGTCCTATCTCTCTCAAGGGTCAGGGGGAGCAGAGGCAGAGGAAGGGGCAATGAATTGGCCACTGCACCAAATTGAGCTTGCTCACTCATCCAGCCTGATTTGGAAGCAGAACTTAAAAGCTGTTCGCTTAGGAGATTTGTTATAGTTGAGAAAGCTAACGCTGGAGTTACGCTGAGCAGCAGGGCAGAGGGTAAAACAATATTTTATCCGAAAGTTAAAACAATTTCACAAGAGTAAAATAAGTCGTCTGCTCTGTCAGTGACTTGTGTATGCAGGGTGGGATCATTCTGTGGGCACCCTCGCCGGGACTTTCCCCACGGCTGCCTAGGATGGGAATGCTGCACCTTTGGGTCATCAAGTGACCCAGGGCACCACACCCCCTCGCCCTCCCTGTCCTCTGGAGACCCTGGTGACTCTCTGGGGTGAGGAAAGGGGATTATTTTACCAGCCAGCCAGTCCTAGGGAAAACAGCTCTGTTAAAGCCCTCAGGATGTAAGACCTTCTTTCTCCACATGCAAAGTTTAGAGCTGTAAAGTTGTGATTCCGGGAAAGTGGTGTCTTCTACAATTATTGTGGGGGCTGGGTAACAAAGCATTGCTAATATTTAGGAGAAGACTTCTTTTGAACTTGGAAATATTCGCGACTTCTCTGGCCAGCTGTGCTCTTCTTTTAGTAAAACTCTCTCAGATTTTTAGGCTTTAGTATTTCTTAGTTCTCCCTTTTTTGTTTTTCCCTTCTAAAATTTCAGTACCAATTTGCCCTGGAAATAAGATATGCAAAGGAAATACATTTGGGGAAGAACTGTGACTCTGAATATGGGAAAGTGAAGTCCCAGGAGGTTAAAGGACTTGCCCCAAGCCCCCTAGGAAGCTTGTCCCACACTGTAGAACTAAAAGAGCTTTTGAACACCAAAACTTTGTCTTAGTCGTAATTTTTTTGTAAATATTTGGGTCTCGGATTTCAAAGTTCAAGCTGGGTTAATCACAAAGAATGCAGCTCTTCCTGCTTTCCATGTAGGGTGTAAAGTAACAGTCTGTGGTGCCCCCCCAGACACCCCATGCATCTGCACAGGTTTCCAGTGACAGCTGGTCTTTAAACTCAGTATCACACATACAGATTAATCATTACCTGTCGGCTGTCCTGGCTTCCAATCAGTTCCACTTTATTGACTTAGCCTGGGCTCAACAATGGTTTATTAATCTTGCCTTTGTGTCTACATAGCAGCCTTATTGTCATTAAATAGTTCCCCCTGTTTTATTAGCCAGGGTTAGTGCTGTAAGGCTCTAAGGACTTTGTTAGCTGGGGCTGCTTGTCTGCAGACTGGAAAAAAGGTGAGATCGTTATGAGGGCTGGATCAAATTCCACTGTGTGGGAACTTTCTCATACGGAGATGTTTGATAACAAGATGCTGCTGCTTCCTGAGGAAAACATGGGAATGGACCCAGGAGACTGCCGAGACCTGTAAGTTGCCCATCCCGCGGGGTGCCATCAGAGATTCTGCTGCAGCCCAGCCTGGGTTGCAGGGCAGTGTTGTACCTGTGTGGCACAGATACCTGTGTGGCTCGAGGAAGCAAACGTGTTTGGGAAAGTTGCTCCAGACCATTCCCCAGAGCTGGTTCCTGGAAACAGATAATTCGAAACATTTGTCCGAAGGATGTTTCGTGGGATAACCACAAGGATTTATATCATGGGGCAAATATTTGAGGAGCATCCAGATCAGCTATTGCTGATGTTAGTGTTTTCTATCATCTTTCAGAGGAGTCCCTCAGGGGTGCCTGCACTGGGAAGCAACAGGAGGAGAGCTGGGGCATGAGGTGCACCCCAGAATGACAGTTCATCTGCTCTGTCCAGATGCAAGCCCCACTGCAAGCATGGATCTGAGAGCTGGGGACCATGATGCAGAACCTCCAAAGGCTTATTTTTAGGCATGCAACCTGCATATGAGGAGAAAAAACAGCCTATTATAAAAAGTAGAGGGAGTCAAATAACAGCTGTAAAAACTAAAACTTCTAACAATACAACAAACAGAAAATTACATTTCCCTTCATTGTGTGGAAGGAGCCAAGCTTCCAGCCAGCTGTGGAGGAAATAAGAAGTTTACATTATTTCCAGTGTCAGTGAGGACCAACATACAAATTTCCTGTCTGTCTCCCTCTACAAATTAGCAAAACTTTGACAAAAAAAATTATTTTCATTTTATTCAATTTTTCTGTTTCTGTGGGGAGAAACACCCCAAGCAGTGTGGTCACAGAGAGTGCCACAAGCAAACAGGAGATCAAAAGGAAAAGACAGAAATGGCTGTGATGCCAGAGCAATGCAGCTCTGCCCCTCACATTTCTGGGCCCAGACAGAGCAGCAGCTTGCAGGCATGTGTCGATGTCTGTGGTCTCATAGAACAGCATATGCCATTTACTCACAAACCCAAGCCCAAAGATTTTACAACATGTGTCTTGCCATGCAGAAAATTACCTCCCCCAATGTTTGTTTAAAGTTTCAAGGCACTGACACGTAAACTTAAATTATTAAAAGAAAAATGCCATATTCTGTCTTGGTGCTTGCTTATTCAGTCTGTGTAAGCAGAAATCACAGCCATATGTGCCAGAGAGTTTTCCATGACTTCCTGTGCTGCAGCATGGAGTATTTCAGCCAGCTGTGGGCAGAAATGAGCCCCACAAGGCTCTTGGCCCTGGGTGGTGGCTGGCATTCCTGCTGCTTTCCCAGCTGCTTCCAGCATCCTGAGACTGACGTTGCTGGGCAGGAAAAAAAGCAAACATGCAGACTCAGCAAATTTCAAGTCAGGTGTATGTAAAATGAAACAGTTGATAGTCATTAGCAAACTGCTCAGCATGGCACAGGCTTCCTGAAGTACTCTGGGGGATGGTCGGGGGTCCAAGAAGACCCCAGGAAAAGGGCCCTGACTTTGTATTTTCTTTCAGTCAATCCCACCACAAATAAAACTGGTATTACCAGCTCATCTTCCTGTCCAAAATTACAACTTTTATGTTCCTAATTTAAGGGCAGCTCCTGCCGGCCCTTCGCCTGTGTTTGAGGTATGCTGGCTGCTGGGTCTCTGGTCTTAGTGTCTTGGAATAAATAGCAGAGCAGTCAGCTGCCCAGTTCCAGGATAGTTGGAGTCATCAGGGAGCATTTCAGGTGACAGAGGGAGGAGTACTTCAAGCTTCTTCACTTGAGAGAAGGGAAAGAGCTTGGAGGAACCTCAGAATGAAAGGAGCTGGATTTCACCTGAAGTGAAATACTGTATTGCAAACTGACCTAACATAACTGCTCTCACTTCTGTAGCCAAAGAGATCCTCTCCCCTGCCCGAGGAACTCGCTGTGCTTCCAAGGGTCCTCTTCTTCTGCTGTTGGGTGTCTCTATTTCTGCTGCCCTGTGCAATGGGGGACATTTTCCATGCACCTCCCAGGGCAGCCCTTGGAGCAGAGCCCAGAGCCACTCCTTATGGAGGTGGTGGGTGATGGCCAGGAGTAGTGGGGACAAGGGGCCAAGCTGAGGGATGTGCCCTGGGAGGGTCTGGGAAGAGAGTGCACTAGAAAAAAGATAGAGGTCTCCTTTGGGAATGGCTGCAAGGATTGTTGGCTCCAGGGTCTCCCAAGCTGATTAACTGCTTGTGTGGAGTAGGCTCATGTGTTTACCTTCTCAGGGGATGAAAAACAGAGTGAGGTTTTGCAGCACTCAGATTCCCTGAATTTTTTTAGATTTTGATTAATCATGAGGCATTTTGGCAGCCTCCTCAGATACTCCATCACCCCTATTTAATCAGTCACAATCTGAGTGCTTACTCTGCCTGGTCTCAACCGGCAATGCTTGACACCACAGGGGAATGGGTGGGTCTCAAGGTGCTGCTGGAGCAGGCAGCTGGCTCTGCTCAGGGTCTGTGCCAATATCCCCTTGGTTTCTGCAAGGGGGGACCTCATGACAAATGTCCTTACATGGATGTAGGACATAAAATAACCTTAATTTGTATTCTGTGCAGTCACAGTTGGGTTGTGGGGCTCAAGGAAATAAAAAGAGCCAGACTTCATGGACCTGGAGGCAATTATCATTAAAGCTGGGCAATTATACCATCAGTATTACAACAGTGAGGTTGTGAAAATTTTGCCAGACAGGTTATAAAAGTGGGTTTTCACCGTGTCCTTCAGCTCTCTGAGTGTCTCTGCTGTGACAGGTGAATGGACAGTGAGGAACCCCTGAATTGTGACCCATTAGAGACTTAGTGCAGACCAGGATGGGACATTCCATGCAAGTCTCCATGTGTCATGTTTTATGATCAGAGAGAGGTTTTGGAGGATGTGAACTGGATAATCTTTCAAAAAAATGGGAATGCACTCCAGCCATGCACTCAGTGGCATTCAATGGATATGGGACCACATCCACTGAGTGCAAACCAACCTCCCCTTGACAGGCTTGGTGTGTAGGTATGGCCCCACAAGCACACTTTCCACTTTTCACTCTGCAATCTTGCTCACTGGGAAATGATACACAGCCAGCACTGAACAGTTTCAAAAGAGAGATACTCCTTTCCTGTCCCCTCTGCATGGTGGAGGGCTTGTTTAGTTCAAGAAGGTGTTGGGTGGTAACTCTTGTTAGCAAAACAGCTTTTCTTGTGTTTTACTGAGATGGCAAAGCTGCTTCTGTACACAGTAAGTACAAACATGATTTGCAGAACATTTTCTCATACAGAATGGAAGCTGTGTTTCATTTTCCCTTCTAAATATTTCCTTGTCTAACCCAGGAAAATTTAGCTTTCTTCTTTCAAAAAAAAATGAATGCCAGGAATATGCATAGAGATGTCACTTTACAGACCTTGAATAATGATATTGCCCACTGATTAGTCTGACAAAGTAAAACCAAGCCTGTCTGAAAGAGCAGGATGAGCATAAATTGGCACAAGAATAAAGACGAGAGCTTCTACAGTAAAGAAACATGTCACTTATTTTATGGCTTACAGTATAGCAGCATTAAAAATGCTCAGTTCCCTGGTGTTTGCAAGCCCATTTGGATTTACTGCATTTGGGAACATCAGGTTTCCATCATCACTGTGTACCCATTCCTTGATTTCCTTCTGTGATGATGACTGTGGCTGGTACATGCACTGTATCAGAAGTGTCATCTGTCTCTTCTTCAGTAACTGAAGCAGATTTTCCTACCAATCTTCTTTGTGCACCATCTGCCACAGGGGTATAGTCTTCTAATTACCTGGTTTTGCATTCACATCAAGAAGCTGATGAGCGGATTCCTTCCTGATATATGTCTTGAAGACTGATTGGTGCTGTACTTAGATGTTAGAGTCAAAAGTGTATAGTGAATTGCAATGTCTTGAGCATTTCCATCAGAGGATGGAACACGGACTGGCTGAGAAGAAGCAAAGCTCATGTGGGAGTTGTTCAGCAAGTTGTGTGTTCAAGATATCTGTCAGCTGTCTTACTCCCCTCTTCCTCTGTCAGGAATTAGGTAGTCATACCTAACAGTAACTCTCATCAGATTTTGGGTGCATTATAGCCATTCTTTTCTGCAGTGATAAAACAAAAATAATAATGATGCCATTGGTGAATAAGCAGCTGAGACAGTTGCAAGTTTTAAGCTAAAAGGCATTTAGTTAGTTGGGAAAAGAAGGTTTGTTCAAATAACCAAACATTCAGTTAAATGCCGTGCAGACAGCTTGAACTAAGGGTCCTGGGATCCCTTTCTCTCACAATTCCAAAGGCACCAAAAAAGTAAACAAGAATTTTCTTTAGAGATTTCCCTCATGGAGGTATTTATTAATTTAGTTAATAAATTAATTATTATCTTTTATTATAATACTTAATTTATAAATATTAAAATAATTTATTTATATTATTATGAATCATTAATTAATTAATTGGTTTAAAATTTTTTAACATTATTAGGGGAACATTAGAGGGAATATTGATGTCTAACTGGAACAAAATTATTATCCAAGAGAACACTCACATGCTCTACTCCTTGAAACCTCACATTTATTTCACAGCTGCCAGCAGTAGGAGAGGGACATGTGATGTGTAAGACAGTGAAGAGATGCTCATTCAGGTTTCCTGATCAGGCCTGTAGCTGGGCCAGACAGATGTGTAGTGAGACTCATTTTTGCCAAGAATCATACAACTGGCATTGATTTCTCTTGAAGAACTCTTAAGCTGCTAGGACAGACTGTCCACACATTAATTCAACAATGGCAGTGAAGGAAAATGTTCTCCTTGTCTTTCTTGTTGCTATTTCCAGCTGTAGATTGCTCAGCAATTTTCCTGTGTCCATCTTTAGACTAGAGAAACATCAAAATTGTGCTCAGCCAGCGCCCCTTAAAAATTCTGAAGAGCCAGTGGAAAATACCTAATTAATAATTTGTGCCTATGTGAATTTTGGTATTTTGATGCTGCCATTTTCCTCACCCTGCTGACACACAGCACAGTAAGGGTAGAGAAAGTCAAAGCAATGAGGAACAGAAGTAAGAAACAGACTATTCACTCCTCTTGCAGCTCGTGCTGCACAGACACCATATCCTCTGTTTAATGGCTGATGGTACTGCCATGCCTGCAGCAACACAAGTTCCCTCGTGCTGTACTATTACTTTCTAACTATCTGAAATGGTGAAATGATATGAGAAGAGAAGATGATTCTTAAGCCTGCAAATATCAAAGACTGCAAATATCAACTGTAGTACACCATCGGAAGTTTGGAACTTCCCTGTATCTTACCTTAGCTTTTCAGTCCCAAGTTCTAATTTGTATCTTTATGGGAACTACTGTGATAAACCAGCTCACCACAGTGGCTCTGCAGCTCTAATCTAGGTTTCCATATCCAATAGGGGAATGGAAAAAGGGGTTTTACTCCCATTTTAAGTTCTTGGAAGGGTTTGAGCCACAGCGCTGTGTGCAAGGGGAAAGTTTGCAGTAAAACAACAGATCCATGATTCCTGGATTCAACCATTTAATTAAGCAACTAGAGGCAGGATTCAGATCACAGATCAGGACACTTGTGCCCACAGATGTTCTAGGTATCTAAGGCCCTCTATGGTCCTTAGTAATCAGGCCAAAACACCAGCTGAGTCAAGAGGCATTTCAACCAGATGTCCAAATGTGATCACCAAAGGCTCTCCAACTCCTTTCGTTGAGGAGATCACCACTTACACTAGGAGGACAGCAGACACCCTCAGCTGTAGAGGCACTGCTTTTAGGTGTTTGGCTCTCAGGGCTGAATTCCACCCCGGGATTCACAGATGGACCTTGCTGCCTTTCATGATCAGTCATCAAGAGGGGCTGGGGGCTGGAGCACACACTGACCACCACATAGTGTCCTGAGGCATGACCATCCCTGTTAGCTGTCCCCCAGCTGTCCCCCCAGCAGACTCGCAGTTACAAGCACCAGAGAGGTCATGTCACAGTAGAAGAGCAAGAATGAGAGCACCAAAAATCTGGACCTCAGGATGAGGATAGGAAATGCAAAATTGCACCAAGAAAATTGGAAAAGAAGCAGATGTCTTTTAAATTAGTAAAATATGTCACCCACAAAAAACAGAGGGTTTAATGCAGATTTGAATGCATAATAGAATAGAACTAGATGGAAAAATCAATCATGTGTTGTACAGAACTGAAATGGAGACCTGGCTGGAAGTCTTCCAATGGAAAAATTTCTTTTGCAAAACATTGACTGTAGTCAATTGTCTTGAGGATAGTTTTGGCCCTCAATTAATAAAATCAACAGAATAAAAAAAATGGAGATATAATTTTCATAATATTGAACATTTTTCTTTTTGGACATCATCAGTCTTTTTCTTTGTATTATGAGTTATAACCTATTCCCAAAAGCTTATTTCAATCGAAGTCTTCATTTCTGTTAGTATAAGATGTTTTAAGATGTTTTAACCATCTTGTATTTTTTCACAATTAGGATTCATTGGCAATATTCATTCTGGAATGAAAAAAACCCTCAAAGAAGAAAAATGTTCTCTGCAATGAAAACGCTAACTTTTTGATTAGCTGTTTATTTTCCTCCTGAAATATCTTTACTTACTGGCTTTTCTTTAATATAATACATTCCAGCTTTTGAAATAAAAGCACAGTTGTTGACTTGGACATTCTTCTCACACCTTATAATGTGTCTGCACAAGAATGCAAGCAAATTTTACACTCTTTGATATATACCATGTTCCTAGAAATAGTTGTATGATAAACATATGTCTAAGTAACTCAGATTTATTAAGTACTGCCAGAAGGTTTGAAAAGCTGCATTATATTATTTATTGAATTTATATTTATTTTTTTCTTTTATTTGTTCATCCCAAGACTCAGGCTGAAAATTTCCCCAGTCTATATGGAATCTTCATAAAGACAAGGAAAAGATTTACATTTTTTAATTTTTTGTCTGGATTTTCTTTTTTTTTAAGGGAATAGGAATGAAAAAGCACACCCACAAGACCTGCACAGAACTTCTCTAAGAGATATTGGACATCTGATGATAAAAAAATGAAGAAAATGACTGCTTGGGAGGTTCCAGGGGAGGGAAGAAAGACAGGAGGCCAGCGAGAGCTGTCATTTATTTATAAGAAAGTCATGGAAAGACTACAAGGATGAGCATCCTAGTTAGGATGGTGACAGTGGCTTCAGGAGCTACAGGGAAACAAAAGTTGTGGAAACTATATTGTGTTAATTAAGTATAAAGTATGAAAATGTGAGCCAAGGCTGAGGCAAGAGAAAGGCAAGAACAAACCAGGAACAAGGGGGCACGGTGGTGGCTTTGCAACTGGTGGTGTCCTACACTGTTCAGGACACAGAATTCATGCAGAGAAGTAGCATATTTGTCTGACAAGCTGACACAGCTGACAGACCGCCTGGGCTGGGGGACATGCAGGTCCTTCCAGAGGACACAGCAAAAAAAAATCACAGCACACATCAAGCAGTAGCCACCAGGTGACATCTAGAGGAAGAGGTATCCCTTTGACAGAAAGACTGGTAGAAAGAAAAATGCTAGGGAACGCCCTGCTTCACTGCTCAGAGATGTTGCAACTGTTGGCAAAAGACTTAAATTTATTGCATATTTTTTGTATCAGTCTTTACTGCAACCAGGTAACCAGTTAGTTTTGTATTAGGGAAAAAGAGGAGAGGCTTTGTCTTTAGTAGTTAATTTTAATAGTCTCAATTAAAAAAAAAAAATCATTAGCAAGGAAATAAATAACACTCAGCATGGAATTGTCAGAAATGAAGTTATTTTCCCCTGGGGTGAATAGGAGGCTTTGTGGAGCAAGCAGCTTCATTTTAACCAGGCACTGAATGCTGTGTTTTGCCATTTCCATAAGCAGGGTGTGGAAATGTGGTGTTGATGGAGGAAGTGGATATCTTTGAGAGCAGTCTACACAACTGTGAATTCTTTTAAGGTGAAACTTTGAGACCAGGGAAGAGAGAAGGGATTGTTGGAGCATCTTCCCCTCTGTGCTTCTGTGCTTCTGGGACTTCACATGCACATAAATTATTGCTATTTCTTGGTTTTGCATGCTGTTCTTGTCCTGCTTTGAACCCCACACTGTTTTTTCTTATCTAATTGACACTGAGTTCAGTGCCTGTTAAATTATATCACAAGTGTTTCTTAGTTCCAAGTGGCATCAACATCTGACAGCCTCTTTTGCCAGAGGAGTTTCTTTTTTCTTTGAAGTCATTATATTCAATAACACAGGAGGCATGACAAGGCAGAGAGAGGGAATTGCAAACAAGAGAAGCCAGACTCCACAGAATCCATAGCAAAGCTGACGCCTGAACCCAAATCTCCCGGATCCCCAGAGACTAGCTCATGTGAACGACTATCCTGTTAATCATGGGGGCAGGACAGGCTGTCATGAGCCACCGATGAGCCCCACATCAGCAATTGCCATCTTTTCTCTTTCTCAAGTTAAGTGAGTGCAGGAGATGTTGGGCTGAGTCTTAATTGTGAAAGCCTAGGAATTACTCCTGAGGCTCCAACATCCCAGTGAATGCAAAGTTTTGATCTCAGCATTGCAAACTAATGAGCCTTTCAAAGCTCCCCTCAGGTTGTCTGGAGCCACTCCCCAGCCGCAGACTTAATTCTCTCTATACACTCTGAAAAATGTAGTCTGTTTAATATTCTACCCACAAGATGACTTGAGGCTACTTGAAGCTATTGTTTAGGGCTTTTTTCCGGTCTGTTAATTATACCTAAAATTGGCAAACTACCATTTCTGATGTAAAGTTACATGTGTCCCTAAGCCAAATCACATACTGTATTAGCCTGGAAAGCTGGCAGCTAGCAGCCAAACACAGCAAAAACTGGGCTCTGGTGGTGTCCCCTGAGCATATGTAGGCAGCAGCGAAGACAAAATGAGGAGATGTCAAAAGGGCAGATCCTGCAGTACTTGGTCAGCTTTTAGGGCAATCCTTTGCTCAGGCAAAACTCTTATTTGCTTTAGGGAAGTGAAGGCTTTGGAGTGTGGATTTGCAGTGCTTATAGGCACACGATCCCCCGGGAAAAGTCCTCTCCGTGCCACCTATTTATGATGGACACCCTAATATGGGGTTGTGCGGCTTCTCACCCTACCAAGGGATGCAGGCACCCTGTCCAGGTGCAGGTGAGAGTCCCTGGGGTGCCAGGGACAGCCAGCAGCAGGGACACCTCCAACAGCCCAGCTATGGGCTGAACACCTCCAACAGCGAAGTGGTGCCGGGCTCAGGAGAGCCCCGGACAGGGAGGGTGCTGTCCCAGCAGTGTGACACACACAGAGCACAACGTGGGGCAAAGCAGTGCTGAGCTGAGCCCTCTACACGCCTCTCCTCACACCCTGCACCCTCGTCATTGCTGGTTTGGGGAGGCCAGGGGTCCTGGCAAGAGACAGCTCTTCCCAGAGAGGCCTAGCTCACGCAGGAGAGCTGTCCCCACAGGAAGCAGGATCAGCTCGCCAGGGCTACATGCCTCTGCACATTCAAATTAGAATGCAAACAAGGCTCCCAAAGGCAGTGCAGAGCCTTGACCTCCTGCCATTTGTGAACCCCAGCCTGAGGTGACAGAGAGTTTTCACTCAGCGCTGCCCTGTGATGCCACAGTGATGGATCAAGGGAAGGCCACCACCGCAGCAGGTCCCTGGTAGTCATGTTCGCTGTGGTCAGGGGAACCAGAGGAGAGGAAAAGGGCAAGGACTCAGAGCTGGCCATAAGGTGAAGGGAAGGGCAGCTCCAAGAATCTGCTCTGAATGAATGCATTTTCCTGGGAAACCACCACATGTGGCTACCAAGGCCTTACCCATGGGAGACAAACAGCTGCGTCTCTTCTCCCAGGGGTGAGAAATCTCCAGCAAAATCCACATGGATGCTTGAGAACCTTTCTCTTGCAGCCTACACCAGAAGGGACAGCTCAGGCCCAAGCAGCCATGACTTTTAGTTGCTGCAATAAGAACTCGGAATGGAAAAAAATCTAACCAGAGTGGAAAAAAAATGTTTTCATTTTTCAAAGTCTGAGGTGAATATTTTTTTACTTTTTTTGCAATTTGTGGAATGTTTTTGAAGTATTTCATCTTTCTGCTAGTTTAGCTTTTAGTTTCTTATTTGCTGCCAAATATAATAGACTAAGTGGTGGTCACAGAGTAGCACTTTTCCCCACTTTTTAAAACTTACCCTTGTTACTCTAAGCTTTCAAGACATTATAAAATTGTGGAAGTTATGGAAATTTAGAGCGTGGCAGACAGAAAATTAAAAGAAAAGTGATGAGTGGGGAGAAGAACAGGGGTTATTCAAGAAAAAGAGATCAATAGGTTCTCATCTGGCAAACAGGTGTTTTCTCAGGAATCTGGACAGACTGAATGGCAATCACAGGGCCACCCTCACACAGTTTGTGCAGCCTCTGACTCCACTGTCAGATCTGCTGTACAGAGGCATGAAATGATCTTGTGGCACAACACTTGTGCTTTAATTATAAGTGCATTTCATGCCATGTATCAAAGAAATATGAAGCAACCTAATTTAACCAATTAGTCTGAGATCAGAGCTAGTGAAGTCTCTTATGTAAACATTTCAGTGCCCGTGCAATCCATTTCCTCCTTTGCACAAATAAACCTCTCTCTTCTGTTCTTCTGTAAAATTTTGCACACAGAAAGAAAATTGGCTCGAGCAAGTCCCCTGGTAGAAAAGCTGCTTTCTGCGGCTACTCAAAAGAGATATTTTACGAGTAATACTATAAAGTTGTGTGAAACAACTCTCCATCCCCAACAACAAAAAGGGGTGAACTGGCTGGATCTTGGGCAATTGCAAATCGATGTGGAGGGGAATGGCTGGGTCAGCAGCAGCCAGCGTGGTGGCAGTGCCATTCTGGGTGGTCTCTGGTGGGTTTGGGGACACAGCTGGGCAGGCACTGCTGGAGGGCTCACAGGGGACTGGGCAGCCTGGCTGTGCAAAGCTGCTTTCCCAATTTGGCAGCTGTGACTGGGCACAGGCTCAGGTCTAGCTCTATGCTTTGGGAGTAAAATTGCAAATATAACAGAAATACAGAATTAAAAAAAAATACATTACATTTCCTTTACCACCTTAACAAATTACTCAACAGGATATTTTATTTGTAAAAAACCAATAGGAAGTTGATCACTGCTTTATATTAAAAACTTGTAATTCCCATCTCACCCTTGCATAATGTAGGATTGAATCCACCATGATCTGGCAAACAGTGAGGGAGGGGAAGAGGAAAGACAGGACAAAGATGTCCACATATTTGAGCATTTACCTCTTACTGAATGTATCTGGAGAAGCAGTGTTGCTCAGAAATAAAATAATACAAGAGAATTTACAGGGCAACATCTGTTTTAGTGTCACAATTCATTAGTGAAGAAAAAGGGAACACAGGTACACCAGGGGGATTTGGAAAATCTGAGATTACAAGCAAATGTGTCATTCAGCCTCCACTATTTTCTGTTTCTTGCAACTTTGCTTGACAGATGAAAAGAATTTGAGTCCAGCTAAAGAGTGTATGTGAGGCTTAGAAGTATTATGGTACTCATTATCCTTCATGGAATCCTCCTTAATGATTTGTTCTGTGGCCATATACAGGATCACAAATGCAATAAAAGTGGGAAATACTGAGTTAAAGCAACGTCTGGCATGGTGATGTCATCTATACAATAAACAAATGTCAGTGTGGAACTATAAATAATCTCTTTATCCTAATCTTGAACTGATCCGATACCAGATGTATACACACTTCATGAAAATTCCTTAGCTTTGAAGAAAGAGGACAATAACCTGCAACATAAAGTTCTATGAATATGTGTGTGTGTGTTTTTCCCATGTGTGGTATATGTTACAGCAAGAGGGCACAGGGCTGTGTCTTTCCTGCAGTCAACGCCTCTGTGCCAAGCATGATACACTCCTGTGAGCATGCAGACCACAAGGATCACTCTGGGCTGGTAAAGACCTCGCCAGTGACAGGCAGGTCCTTAGAAACATTGAAAAATCTTTATGAAGAGCATCTCATTTATGAGAGAGATCTGAGCACACCTGAGCTTTCCCTCTCCAATGCAAAGTGAAGTACATTGTGATGAAACATCATGTAAACATACATCTGTGCTGAAATATCAGTCTTGAGCGGCTAAATCCATCCTTTTGTTCCGGACCTCTTTTTAATGCTGCTTATATGAGATATTTCTGTCCAACAGGAGCTTTTACATTGTAATGATTGCATTTAAAAAATATAAAAAATCCATTTCATCAGTCGAGCAGTGTCTTGGGGCTGACTCAAGCCAATGAGAATCTTTCCATTGACGTCATTAAGCTTTTATTCAGGCTCTTAATCTGCAATCAATCAACCCTTAATATTATTCCATGCAGAGCTCCATGCCTTCGTTTGGTGATAGAAAAAGATGAGACCAAACACTTGTCCCTGCTACCAGTGCTGGCAAATGAGCCTGGGTCATGATTACATTTCCAGTGGGCCTCAGTCAGGAGTTATCCTGAAATGCACTGTTTTGCCTTTTCTCCCTTGTGTACATTCCTCCAGCTTTGTGTTTTGGCTTTCACGCTACACTGGACTGCTCCTGCTGATCTAAGCTGGAGAGCCCAGTCCTGTGGAATCCCAACTGCTGCTGGGGACAGCCAGCCTGAGCCATGGGCTGTCCCCAGGGGCAGGCAGTGTGTCCCAAAAGCAGGCTCTGGGATATTAAATCCTCCTGCAGTAGCACTAGGTATTTACTTAAGGTGCTGAGATGCTGCATGAGATTGTCAGGGGAAAAAACGGCCTAAAACCCCTAGTTTTGCCTGGTGTCTCCCATCATTGCATTCAATACATCCCATTTAACCTATTCCTCTCCAATAGCCATGGCTGCATTTCCTCTGCACAAGCTGCCAGAATAAGGAACAATCTGTCTAGGGGTTCTGATGACAGGGACTTTATCTCTGGTTATGTTCTGATGGTCTTTCTGGTATACTTTCATCATGTCTCTTTTTAGAGGAAAGAGAATGGGGCCCTGGTCTGCTCCTGTAGGGACAGTTGTGCAGGATGATATCCAGCTCAATGAATCACACACCCACTCACCCTCCAGGACTATGGTGTGTCTGTAATGGGTGAAACAATTTCCCTCCTTTAGCAGCAGAAAAGAACAGGAAAAAAGGAAGAATGAAAATACAGGGCATTATCAGAGATGCCTGAAACATGGTCTGCATATGCTGGGCATTGAGAGGTTACCTGGAAGAGGAGGGACAGAAGGGAAGTCTGCACACCAGAAACAAGTTCAAACACAGGTAGGTGGGAAAATGCACAACAGTGACTGCAGAGGTGCCAGAGATGGTGAGGTCCTGGGTGGGATGGGTGGCTTGCTGCTTCCTGTTGCAAGTCTGTCACTTACACTTGGAAATCGTTCAACAAAGCCTTGTCAGTACTTACTTCAGTGCCCAGTTGCCCCTGAAAGAATAAAAATTAACCAGCCACCCCATGAGGCCAGGCAGCAGGGAGAATGGTTTTAATTTTCAAGGGCAGGGAATTCAGGATAGCACTTGGGACTAAGGACAGCAGAGCTACAAGTTCCCATCTATACCCAAAGGTGTCAGAGTCTTTGCCCCGTCATAAACTGGAGGCCAAATGGACAGATTTAAAGGAATACAGAGCACCCAAACAGAAACTGCAGGTCCAAAGGTCTAAAGTAGACCAGGAGCAGAAGAGGAATCACTTCCATATCTCTCAAACTTTGGTCTCATAGGTCTTATCCATGCTGACTCCTTCATTCATGCCATGGATTGAGGAGTGAAGTGTGCAGTCGAACAGGAAAGGGAACTGTCCTGGACAGAGGAATGCAGGGCTCAGGGCTGACCTTCTCTGCTAGCAGGTAGCAGATTTCTCTCACACACTATCCAGGCACACACTACCCAGGATTGCTTTTGTGGACTTCAGACATGGGAGAGCCCCAAAGACTGAACTGAGGGTCAGGAGTAGCTAAGTTCAGAATCGTGCTTGAACAGTGACACATCTGCTTGAGGATAAAGATGGTCAGGGACCTCTCACAGGAGGTTTGTAGGGTGAAGAACCTTACTGTATCAGGAGCTTCATCGCAATGCTGAAGATTACATACTTGCCACTTAAGAATTAATTCGAGGTGAAGTCATAAATTAAATTTTTCTCATCTCTCATCAGTCCTCTTTTCTGGGAAGATTTGAGCAAATACAAGTCACAGCTGGAAAATGAGGAGTAATTGATGGAACAGCCAGAGGGCTTTGTTGTAGCCACAATTATTTTGTGCTCGTGAATTATGCCAACAACAGCAAATAGATTTACACATATTAGTAGCACATTCAGGATAATCTCTTGCTGTGTAAAATATGTGCATATGTCCTGATACTACAGATTCTGCAGAGATATACTTTATCAACAACATGCACCTTTGTTTCTGAATTAATGCTGAATATTCCAGGTGTTCTGTAAGACTGAAGGCTTTTGCACTGTAAATCACAGGAGAGCAATAATTTTAGCCTTTCACAATGAGAAAGCTTGTTCTGGGAAATCTTTCCCTCTCGAAGGCCCCCTCTTGACTTTGAGTAGTTTGGGCTTTCAGGTCTCCCTAATTTTCTACGCTAGAATTTACAGATAAAAACATAAAAAACAGGTCTCTGTCTTCAATATTTGCCTCAAGTGTGAATATAATATAACACTAGGGCAATGATTCTCTGTGACTTAGGGCCACAGGAAATTAAAAGGTTTAAGCTGAGAAGGAACAAAATAGGGTATGTGTGATATTGTTTCTTGTATTGCTCCCCTCTGGCCTCAGGGGATCTGCTGATAGCCTAACTCTGTCATAATGTTCCTGCCATTTCAGGTGTCCTTGGAGTCCTACCATCTGGGCATGCAAGAAACGCAAATGTCAGTTCAGAAGACACAATTTTCTTCCTCTCAGCACAGCAGGAAAAAAAACCTATCTGGAATATATGAAAATAATATAATTAATGACTCTCAGAAATTGAGAGGAAGAAGTATCCAAAGCAAGTAATTGTACAAAATATCACAATGTTTAAATCAAATTGTTTGTGTCTGATTGAACAGCCTGTATTCAGAGGTGTACCAGTCCTACAGCCAGAGAGGCCAGTCTTTCTTCAGCACTGTAAAACTATTAAAAATGGATGATACCCTGACTTTCCAACCTATTAATGCTGTTTGTCCATCTTCAGTTGAATGAATTTGATATGTAAACAGCTGCAAAGTGATGCTGGTTGAGTTGGAGCTCCAAATCTCTCTGCCACTCATACCAGAGCTCCATCACAGAAGAAGGAGAGGGATCACAACCTGCTGGGGAAATGCAGGAGGGCTGGATGGACTCCGAGCAACCTGGCACGGGAGGGAGGAAGGCTGCACTGCCTCTGCTGAACCTGCCACCCTCGGCTGCATCAGCAACAGCAATTGCTGGGATCAGCTGCACCATGCAAAAGATTCTGAGGAAAATCATTGCTGAAGCTCTGCAGAAAACTGCCTTGTTTCTGACTCACTGACGAACTAGAAAAAGAATTAAAAAGTAATCATCTATCTGGGTCGAATGAAGGAGGAGGATTACGATGCAGTTTCCAGGGCCCAGAGGTACCTGGACAGGCATTTCTTCAGAGGGGATTAGCACAGCTGGGCTCATGAGCTGAGTTTCCAGCTGTTTTGCTCCCCTCATCTCTGGCCCGCCCAGGCTGAGACACCTGCAGTAAGCTCCTGGAGCACAGCGCCCTGGCTCCCAGGGGGGATTCTGTCACTGGGCAGAGAATTGCACCAGCCTGGGGCAAGCTACAGTTTATTTTGACCCTAAAACTGATGGCAGGGAGAGAGAGAAGCTTTTTAACTGGTCCTGTCCAGCCTTTTGCTCCCAATCATCAGAAGGTGAATTAAGGAGGATTGGGGTTGAGCTGTTATTCTTCTAGATAAATGCTACTGATGTCTGGGCACTCTTGGCCAGCAGCTCTTCTGGATTTCTTTTATATTTGCATATTTTAAGCTTAAGAAAAACAGCTGAGGTCACAGGCTGGGTACTTTCAGCAAATCCCGGGGAAGAAAACAGACAAAAACCAAAGCAAAACCAACACAGAACTGTCTAAGAAAGGTGCCCTTAGAAGGTGGCTACCCCAGCGTGCTGCCCACTGGCCCTGGGCAAGGAGGGGCACACAGAGATGGACGTGGGCACCAGTCTGCCAGGGAAAGCTGGGCCACATCTGCAAAACCGTGCAGCTCCTGTGGGGCTGCAACCAGGGGGCACTTGCTGAGCCCCTCCAAGCTGTGTCTTAGATGAGCTCTCTGCCTGGCCTCTGCAGGTCCCACACTTTGCAAAGGCATGCTATAAACTCAGCGAGCATGTCAGCACAGCCTGAAGGCAACCAGCAGGGAAACAGCCCCAGCTCTGGCTTTTTCACTCTTTCTAAATATATGGGCAGTGACAGGTGTAAAATTACACCAACCAAGCAATAACTCAGACCTGTTTGAGTGCCAATTATGTGTCTTTTTACAACATTGGGCCTCTGCCTGAACACATCATTTAGGAGAAAAATATCTCGTAAAAGTGTATTCACTCTAAAGAATGCTATAAAAAATGATTCTTAATATTGGTCTCACTTGTTTAATCTTCAATCTTTTCCTCTGCTCCTCCCCCAGCTTGGGATAAAGGAGATCTGGATGACCTGTATTTTATGCACAATCTTGTAGGGTTAGCGAATAGGCCATCGAAAATAAATATACATAAATCTTAGCCATGTATGGTCTCCAGACGGGGAAAACGGCTCACAAAACCCAGAAAGATGACCACCCATAAAAAAAATGCTGGACACTATTATTTTGATGGCAGGGACTCAAGCTGCACAGTGCATGGAACTGTTTACAGAAAAGCCTGCTGATTGCATACGCCGGCTTGGCAGGCAGAGCAGTGCCCAGGGCACAGGGTCACGCTGGGTTATGGACTGGTGCTGCTGATTGCCACCAGAACTAAGAGTTTAGCCCATGATATTTGGTTAATATCCACTAAAAATTAGGGGTAGATGATGGGATCCTGTGTCTAAAACATACAAGTGCGTGTACTGTCCTTTGCTGACAGGAATGATTTATGTGTGAACTCACTTGCCCGCTTTGTGGGCAGAACCACTGCCTGCTCTGAGGCCTGGGGGATTTCTGTGGGCAATTAACAAAATTCTTCCATGGAAGAAGGCTCAAAGGAGATAGGCAAGGATGATGTGCTCAAGAAGCTCAGAAAACCACACAGGAAGTGATCACAGCTGTAGTACAGGAAGCTGAACTTAACACAAAGTGGGCCAGAGGGTGGTCTACATTTTAGATAAACATCTGTTGAGTGAGTCAACTGGTTGTGAAAATGGCCTTTCCTAAAATGATTAACAGGTAGTATTGTCTTCCTGAGCCAGCCACACCAGCATGGGGGAAACCTATTCCTGGTTTAGCCCCACATAGAGTCTAAAAGCTGACAAAATGGACCCTGAAGAGAGCAATGGGTCTGAGCTGCTCTCAGCCAGCAATGGGAATCCTGTTTGTATTGCAATCCAGCTGTATATCCAACTTGCTTTGCTGTGTTTACCTTGTGGTTTCAGGATGTTGCTGTATCACCCTGTTATATCAGAATTCCATGCAATGTCAAACACCTACTAATAAATAAACTTGATACTAAACATCAAACTCTTCTTGAGTGAAACATCTGAAAGAACTTGGGCCAGAGGATATTTGAGCTATGACAATTCCACACATTAGCCTCCCCACGAGACAGGCTTAAGAATCAATTTCCCAAGCCCTTTGGAACACGTTACTCCTGAATGCGTATTCCCATAGACCGTATCACACTTGGTGTCACTGCACTTTCCAATATTTCCCTGTGATTTCCCGGCCTGCAGATGGTTAAGGGAACTAATGTGAAACCACAGCTTCTTTGCAAACTTTCCAAAGCACTGCGTAAGCCTCTAGAAACCCTCTCACCTTCCTGCCCCCAACTTTCTATCCAGGCTCTTCTTCCCCATTTCCATATCCCTTGAGTTGCTCACAATCACCGGTGAGACTCAAGCGAGCAGAAAAATCACATGCTTACTATTATTCATATTCTATACATCTGAAGGGGGAAGGCTGAGCCCATATTCTTGAACAAAAGCATGCAGAATGATTCAAAGGATGCCCATGCTTTGATTTACATATTTGTAATTATTTACACACAGTAACGACATCTTATAGTGTGGTATTATAATGGTAAAATATTTGAATATTTTTTATTATAACATATAGTGGTTTAATTTCATATTTAAATGTGTAAGCTTACATTGTTTAGCCAACCAGTGTAAACACTAGACTAGAATACAGAAGCCCTAAACAAGTTGAAATGGGTCAGGTGAATGTGGTAGATGTTTGTCTTGTGGCACAGACATATTCATAAGGAATCATTTGACACGTGCACTTATTCTGCTGATAGACAATTTTCTTTTGCTGACACTGTATTCCTCAGTCTGCAGAAGCTGATTCTTTCCTTCTTTCCTGCTTTAATAACACTTCAAGCCATTTAAAAATCCACACTGCAAGCACAGTGAAGGGGTGTAGAGCAGCACGGAAGTCAGGGTGAGGAGAAGGCAGCCAAGTCTGGGGCTCGCACAGATGTTCCTGTGCACAGCTACAACAAGAGGCACCCCTTTTGGTAAGGGAGCCACAGAGGAAGGCTCAAGGGCTACACACTCCCATGTACGGCAGAAAATGCACATTTGTTAGCGTGAAGAAACAATCTGCACCAAGCCTCAGACATATATTCCCCAGGCTGCTTGCTTCTGCTAGCTCCTTTTGAACTGAGGTGTCTTGCTGTAGGGTTTTTGCATGTGAATTCATGACAAAGCCTGAGGTACCTGCTCCACTTCGACCTTCTCAATATCCTCCTGGCCTGGGGCTGCCTTTACCCTTTCTGAATTTTCTCCTGAAGTCCCAATTCACAGTAACCTCATTTCAGCTGGGGATAAGAAGATGCTTCCAGACTCTTGAGCATTTCTGAGTATCATCACAACCCTTCCTTCCCTCCCACTGCTGTTGCCAAAGACTGAACTAGAAGTTTATCTTTTTAGGTCCATTTATATTTCAAACTTGGATCAACGAAAACAACAAAGCTAAAACAGACTCAGTTGAGCAATCAGGCACTGAAAGATGCCTTTACCTTTTTCCAGGTGAGGAACCTGGCTGTGAGGCTTATTTCTCTCCTAGGTATTGTAGAGGGAGGTGGGGGAGAGTTGGGGACTTCTGGGTTTGGCACATTCAGGGTTCTCAGGACTCCATCCATCAGGTTCAGATGTAGCAAATGGGAAGACAGTGGTATTGAGTATCTTTTAGAAACCTAAATAAATACAGTCAGTGTAATGGTCCAGTGGTTCCAAGGCAGTCAGCAATTAACAGCCCCCTGGGGGAAAGCCTGTGGTAATTGGTTTATAGAACTGATCAAACTAGGACCAACATCAAAAACCAGATTATGAGAAGGAAAGAAAGCACACTTGTGAAAGGAGATTTTAATTACTATAAGAGGGCAACAAAAAGGCTGCAAAAGCTACTTGTCTTACCTGTCTGCCTTGGAAAGGCCAAATCCTGCAAATTCATCACCACAGATATGTTCTGTAGGATATCCTGCCATCTGCTTGGATCTATTTGCAGAATATCCAATGAAATAATTATGTGATTCAGGTTTGTAGAGTATACTGGCATTAGAGGCAGTACAAACTAAAATGCCTTTTATTCAAAAGGGTTTGGATTGTTAGTGAGATTGGACCAGCAGATGGTAAATACCAGCTTGTAATACAGTATAATGCAGTTTGCTGCAGAAAAATGTAACATAATTTAATGTGAGAGTAAGGAACCAATCAGTCAGAGCAATGAGCAGGGAAAGGATTGAGAGTATTATGGAAAAATCACTGAAACCATGAGGCCAGAACACAGCTGCAGTAATAAAGTCTGTCATAAAGAGGAAGGGACCATAAGAGGACCTAAGTCCCTACACTAATGTGGATGGTATTAGTCAGAGCCCCATCTGCTCTAAACCCCACACTGTGTAAGGGAGATGTTAATGGCTCAGAGGGGCACAGGGCAGCTCAGGGTGAGGGCACCTATTTTACTACCAGGTTTATGGGGAGGAGGTGGCCTACATGGAGCTTCCAGCGTTGCATAGGATGCTCTTCTACAACACACAGGGAAGTATGAACTCAGCTGAACCCAGGTCTGTAGCTACCAGGTCCTCACGTCGCTACATAGAGAAAATTTCTTGTATTCTTTGCATGCTTTCTGTTAAATTGCAAATAAGGCCCAAAAAGATGTTTCATTATTTGTGTGATCAGCCTGCAAACCTGGACCATCCCTGGTGCCTGGATGTCAGGCAGGCATTTTACAAAGGCCCACTGGTTAGCAAGTTTACCTTTCCTCAAATCCACCTTCCCTCAACAAACCTTTCCAGAGAAAACAATCAGCTCCATCTAATCCCACAAAACCTGGGTTAGATTTCTCAAGTGAAATATTGGAAGATCATTGAATTATTTAATACCATTATTTTGATTTTTTTTGGCAAAGTTCTGTCTCAGATGATCACAATTTTGTGATTTGTTAAGCAAAAAGACTCACTTTAGATGAGAAAGTCAAGTCGAGGTTCCCCTCTTTGTGTCTCATGCCCAGCCCCAAACAGCCTGAGACCAGGCTATGCTGCATTACTCCTGTGTGGTGCATGTCATTGTACCCCATCCCTCCACACCAGGCACCCTCTGTGTCTTCTGTGGGATTGCTGAGTGATGAATGAGTGCAGAATCTGACTGAGCAGGAATTAATGAAGTTTAATACTGTCCTTGGCCAGACACAGTGACCACCACTTGATAGCTGAAGAAACAATTACATTCCACAAGAAACCCTATAATTAAACCTACAGGAACCTCCACATCAAACACAAGTATGTGTCACTACCCCAGATGAAAGTACACATGAGGCATAGAAGGGGGGAGAGTTTTTACTGCCTCTCTTTTACAAAGGCTTATGTGTTTGAGAAAGAGGCCATGCAGCCAAGGGGAGCTAGCAGAGAAGATGTAAAAGAAGCCCTCAAAAAACCCCATCCCAATAGAGCAATATAAAAAGCTCTGCAAGAAAGAAAGGATGTCTGACTGGGTTAGAAGTGTAAAGCAAGAGATTATCCCCTTTTGTCTGATTTTTCCTGTGATTTGTGACCAGTGCATACCCTTAGTGCATTAACAGATGCGTACCAAAAGGACTTTCTTCGTTGCCACTTTTCCTTTTAAAGGAAATAGTCCACTATTCCTCATTTGGCTAAAAGCTTAGGGTTAAAAGCAAAGAGCAGTACTGCTGTTGCCTGAGATTCAAGAGTGCAACCCAGTCTCTCCATTGCCAACAGAAAAAAAGGAGCATGTGAAAAAAATTCCTGCCATTGAAGTCACTAGACCGGTATTCTGATTTCACACATGGAATATATCTGTTAAGGAAGCAGATGCCAATTTTATACAGGCAGTCTTTAGAGAAAAACCACACTTTAAATAATGAGGGAGTGAGAAATTGCATCAAAGGTTGGAAGGAAACTTCATGTTACCATGAATAAAGGCTAGCAGGGCTCAGGATGCATTCAGAACCAAATCTTTGTGATATTCTCACAAATAAGTTAAGTGAGTGTGATGGAATTTTTGCACACATTAATTCACTTCCCACAAAGGCAGAAACGCGAGGCGTCCCTAACTCTCTCCCTCTCCTGGACCTGTGCCCAGTTACCCAAGCTCAGGTTGTGGTGGTGTGTCAGGGAGCACCACCTCAGAGCCTCTCTCGGCCCAGCACCCCACCTCTGCCTGCATGCTCAGCACCCCTGGTGACACACAGCTCCTGTGGTAACAGGGCCATCGCAGCTACCAGCCCCCACAGGGGCCTGACAGGGCCAGGGCAACCCCCACAGGCAGGAGGAGAGCTGGGTGTCTGTGCTGCAGTGAAGCTGGGGGCAGGACTGGAAGTAGTGCCACGGCTACAAAAACTTCCTCTGGGCCTTCTGACCAAGAAACCTGCTGTCTGCCTTTTGTACAAAGTGCAGAGGGGTTCGGGCATGGGGGAAGGATCTAGTTATGACATCTGCATGCTGGAGGGATGCCTCCCTTCCTACCTCATGCTGCCTGAGTATATAGTGGGTTCATTCTCTCTCCTCATTAACCAGAAGAAACCCACGGGTGTCATCACAGAAGCTCATTACAGCTGTCAGAGGCAACAGAGGTGGTCTTTCTGTGACCAGTTAGATCAGTTTAGCTCTGTCCTACCCCCAGCACAATCATCATGTCCTCATCAGATATCCAACAACAACATGGCTTAAAAGAGATCCCCATAGAACTGCCAGCCTTTAAGGGACTTTTATTTTTATCAATGTACTTTGGGATAATTACTCCAAACAATTTCAAATGAAATTAAGAAAAATACCTCCACTCTTTATTTTAACCTCAGTTGCTAATTTGTAGCAGTTCCTGGATCGATTGATCCTTGTGAGCTATAACAACCTTAGATCTGGCATAGGTCCTTCCCTAAGGAGGCTCCAAGGGGAAGCCCAACACATTACAAGACCAAACAAAAAGCTATATTCTGAAACACCCACTGTTTTCAGACTCATTTTGAGACATCTACATAATCCAAGTACAGATCAAAGCCTGGATGCCTGAAAATGTTCCCCTGAAGATGAATGTAGGATTACAGTGGCTCCATACATCACACGACAGGTGGTAGGATACTGAAGGATCATATTTCTGGAATCACTTAGGTTATATGCCAGGAGGAATTTCACACATGAAACAGATCAATCAAAAGCAGTCTTGAGCTCCACTTTGAGTGATGTAGAAACCTCTTGGTCCTCACCTGGCTGCTGCTGCTCCAGGTAAGTGCTGGAAGGGCCTCTGGAGCCAGGACCAGGGCCTCAGTGCTGGGCTCTCGGGCTGTGCTGCTGGCAGAGCAGGGACATGGCTCTGGATCAAAGCATCCTAAGATTATCTGGGCACAGCACTTGAGTCAAGGAGCTCTCAGGCACAGCCTGACCTTGTAGTCAGACCTTATCTTTTATCATCCCAAGATATGGGCCTTATCTTGGGGTGCTGTGCTGACTGATCTGCAAGTTACAACAGTTAAAGTAATTAAATTCTTTCTTGTCAGTAAATTTTAGACCCCTTTAGGTTGTTGCTTTCATGAATGACAAAGATAGTAGTTACTGTTCATGAAGCCAAAGTTGGTAACAAGCTACACTGTAAGGAATGTTCCACACTGGGGACAAATTTTCAGGGAATGTTCCAAAAAGAATGGTTTTCTTTATGTTGGACAGAAATTCCAGTGCCTTCTCAGTACACATAACTACAGATCCTTATATATGTATGTTAATACACATGCATAAAAATAAATTATATATATATGTATAGTACTTAGGTACATATTTGCAGTTATTTATAAAACACTTTTCCCACTAGACTAGTTCAGCGCAAAAGATAATGCTCTTTGCATTACAATTGCTTTAACTTTCACAACAGAAATATTAAAAAATAATTTTCTTTAGAATTTAAATGTGTTTTGGAGGCTTTTTAAAGCTGCCTTTTGTGGCCCACCCAGTTTCTGGAAATGGGGTTCTGTCAGAGACAGGATGCTAAAGGGCACTGTCCTCATCAACGGCAATCCCAGCACAATACCCTAGAGAACAATGTAAAAGCATTGTACTGCGTAAGCATAAACCCAGTATAAGTAGATTTAATGGGATCTTCCTGTGGCCTGAATACATACTCCTCCAGCATGTGACATAAACAAAATGCAATCTATTTACTTAACCTAAATCTTATCAAGGAGTTTGCAGGGAAGCTGTGGCCACTTCATGTAGAAATCATGGATGAAGAAATTCTCTTCTCCCAGAAAACAGGCAAAGAAAAGTCTATGTCCTTCCTTACTTTGATGGGATAGCTCTGCCCTGCAGCTGACCTCCTACCCTCATCTGTCGTTGGGAAGCAACACTGATGTGTACCTGCATCTCTTTGGGAAGCAATTATGAATGTTACTTGCTATTGCTAGGTGAATAAACACAGGTTTAGGAACCTAGGCTTAAAAACTGGCCTTGGGACTGCATATTTCTTCAGTTAGAGACAAGAACTTGGTGTCATTAAAAAGAAATGAAAAAGGGTAATATTCACAAAGTAACACCTTCCAGTAATGGAGAAAATGTGTGGGCTCCCAGCCAGTATCACTCACTCTGAAGCAATTTCAAGATAAAGGGTCATTCATTAAAAAGTATTGCTCAAGAGCAAAGCAGTGAAGGTGAAGAATGCCCTTTGTGCCAGGGCAGTGGTCTGGGAACATCCTGCATTCCCTCCTGAGTGCTACCAGCTGCAGTCCCTTGGTCAGAGGGGACAGTACAACACCTCAGTGTCCCAAGGTGCAATGCCCTGCAAGTCAGGCCTAAAAACCTGCAGCCTAAACAGCCCTGCTTTTTTCAGTGTGATGCAAACCAAAGTGAATTCCAGAGGGAACTGCAAAGGACCAATTTTGACTGAGTGTTACACTGCTTATGATTTTCTGCTTCGTATTTTTGGATAGTAATTATTCGTTCTAGGGCAATATTCAACGGACTGATTTATTTGTAAAATTTCATACAAATGATTAAATATTAGATAAACACAATTATCACTCAACTAGCTTATAAATAGATATCTCAGTTACTGCACTGCATTCCAGGCCCCAGGGACTGCCTTAACTAGCCGATATAGACAACCCTATTAGGAAATTGCCATGGTCCTGATTGTGATTTCACTTCAGTTGAAGGACTTTTTGACAGCTTATTCTTGAGAAATAAATGCAAAATAAAAATTGGTTTTGAAACAGAAAAAGAACAAGGCATGGGAGGTGGGCAAAGAGGGAGGAAGGTGGGGGGGCAGTGAGAAAGGAAGAGAGGGAGGGAGGAAACAGGGTTATTAGATATTCACCCTTTATTTCCTCAAGTAATTCATGAGCAATAAATTTAACCATAAAAATCTAATTGGGACAGACTTTGGGAAAGAAGACCCCTGGCTAACAGCAGTCCCACTGTGGCCTCCCTCTTCTGATCCTATCACAATTAGCAAATAGCAATACTTTGCTATTCAGCAGAAACATTGTCCTCGTAGAGGGCAGAGACTTCCCCACTTCAGAGGGCTTCAGAGGTGAGGACACCCATCTCTCTCTGTAAATTGTTTCAACAAGGTATGAACTACGTCTGTTGGTTTAAAATTTTTCTCCTGTTGTTTCACCCAAAGGCCACAGCCAGGCCTGAAGCTCCTGGTTTTTTGTTTTTTTGTTTTTGAGAAGTGTTACAGAAACAAAGATAAGAACAGGCCTAATTTTGTGCCAAAATAATCTGCAGCAACAAACTGAGGCATGGTTAAAGCTATATTTATTGGCATTCCAGAACCGTGACTCACATGGAATTAGCTCTTGAAGCAGAACAATGTGAGCTGAAGAGGTTTACACTTGAGGCATAAACAAAGGAGATGGATTGAGGATCCAACCTGCAAAAGATCAAATTTAGGAGAGTGCAGTACAAAATTGATGCAGTACAATTTCATTAGTTACTGGACTTTTTCTTCTTTTCTTCCCCAACATTAAGGGTGAGGGGCTTGGGCAGTGATGTTAACCTTTATCTTTAAAGTTAATCTTTCAGAGTTAAATGGCTAACAGCAGTTACCTTGCCTTTGGTCATGCTACCTGACTGTACTTTTTTCAACTTGTCACTAAGACAAAATGTGAATATTCAGTGACTAAGGAAAAAGATTAGGCCATGAATTACGGTTTATCCTCAAGGAATTTATCAGGTTTGTATTCAGATCTCACTACTCTATTCACAAAATCCTCTAAAGACCAGGCTCATATGATGAATTCTGCACATGGGACCACTCACCTTGCTGGGGCAGTTGATTAAAGATTCTGGCCCACCTCTTTTACTGCTGGAGTTCATTTAGAGCCTGGGGAGCAGACGCTGCCTTTTGAAAGTTCCACAACCTTCCATATTACCTTGAGTCTGCACTCTCAGGGTTGTATCCTCCATTTCCATTCACCACCTACCAACTGGAGGCTACTGATAGGTTTATATAAATGTAGGCACTGTTTTCCAAGCAATCTGCCTAATTTCTTCAGGATTCAGCTCATTTCAGTTGCACAGTGCTTAAATCTGGTGGCTGCTAATGGGTCAGAGCTCCAGTGAGCTGCTGGTGCAAGCGCAGAACAAACCAATGTCTTGTGAAAGGCGCAGCTGAGCAGCAGTGACACCCAGAACATGCTGGAGATAGAGCAGATGTCAGTAGCAGGAGGCACAGTAGGGCCAGAAATCTGGATCAGGCCTTGGAACAGATGGCTCCAGGGGCCACAGCCCGAGCGTCTGTCTGGGTAGGGTGGATTAAAAAACAGCTCAGAGAAGAGCCAGAGCTGGGACTGCAGCAGGGTGAGCGATGGCAGAGCGAAGTGCTGCATTAATATGGTTACTGTGGAGGGCAGTGCATGAAATGGGATCGTTTTGCTTCGTTTAAGGGTGGGAGGCATTTAACTTCTTGGAGGTCCCTTTTTCTCCTCCCTCCCACATCATCTCTGTGCGTGATCCAGACTGGATTCCAAGTGGGAGGAAGAAAGGAAACTCACAATTATTGACTTGCTCTGCCAAAGTTTGAATAGATTCCTTCTAAAACAAATGAAAGCCTGTTTAACTGGCCTGGAAAACATGAATGTGAACGACATTATGTACTGCCCTCTTTGTAACTCTATCACACTGGGAGATCGTTATGGCAAAAGACAGAACAACATTATCCTAAGCTGCCTGAATTATAAATCCCAAATGCTCTACTACATTAAAAAATCCCTGGGTGATGGCAAGAGTTGGTCTCTTTCCCTCACCTAGGCAGGGGACATCAACTTCTTAGCTCAGCATCTCATTAACTTTTGTGTGTCTGCTTTCTTCCTCTGCCCAGCTCCCAGCTGGTGTTTGAGGCTTCAAAATATTTAATGCAGAAGAAACTCGAGAAAGTTGACCAGAATTTGGAGTAGAAACAAAACTCCTGCCACCTTGCTTGTAATTTGCCAGTGCTTTCAAGTCCCAGTCTGGCTGGTGAAATAGCAGATGTGGAAAAATCTCCTTCACACAAAGAAAATGATCTAGCAGTGGAAGATCTCCCATGACTAGATAGATGCAGCTTTTCAAGATGCGCACTTCCACCACAAACGAATTTAAATTAATTTTTAGAACCAGTTATTGATCTAATTGTGCTAAATTTCCTGGTGTTCTCCCAAAATTTATTCATTTTTTACAAAAGCACTGAACCTTAAATGCCTGCAATACTGTGCCTCTGGGCTAACAGCAGTTTCTGCACAGGCTAATGGGCAGGGGCAGAAAGGTGACTACGAGCCACCTTTGTTAATCCTTTTAACTCAGTTTTCAGCCTATCTAGGCTATGTTTGTCTCTGCACTAACTTGTGAGAACCAAATAATTTGACAATAAGGCCTCCAAGTATAGTGCATGAAATAACTTACATAAAGGTCACTGCAGTGAGGTTACAGTGAACTCCCACAAGACAAATGGGGCATTGCCACAGCACCAAGGCATAGAAAATTAATGCACCAAGGCATAGAAAAGCTGAGAAGAAGTAGGCTTAAGAAGGCTTCACTGGAGACAAACCATTCTCTTCAGAGCACACACATA
Source organism: Vireo altiloquus (assembly GCA_013396875.1). Classification (NCBI taxonomy): domain Eukaryota; kingdom Metazoa; phylum Chordata; class Aves; order Passeriformes; family Vireonidae; genus Vireo; species Vireo altiloquus. Next base: position 51,393 of record VZRF01008083.1, read on the forward strand.
GGCAAGGGTGACCAGTTATGCTGTTGCTACTGACCAGTGGGTATTTCTAGCTTCATGGTGTCCCCAGACATGATCCTTTTATGGCTACACTAACATCAGAAGGTTGGACATTGTTGTTGTGGAATTTGTGAGAAGGATTGACAAGACGAGAATGGGGTTTTTTTCTTCTTCTTCAAGTCTTCAGAAATACATGGGTTGAAAGAGGTGAGTAGGAAGAGCATGCAGTGAAGGCTAATGTCTCTTTTAAGATAGATGCAAACTATTAATGAGAAAAAACCTCTAATAGTTACAGTGAAAATGTTTAAAAAGGAATGTTTCTCTTTCATCAGAGACACCCCAGTCAGCCACAAGCAGTGGAAGCAACTGCCTACAGGGAGCTACCCCATCCAACCCGCTGTCAGTGTCATCAGCTAAGGATGTTTCTAGAGAAGGACCTTGCTCTGGAGGCAGACTGTAACTACTTGAAATGCTCTCATGAGTAACTTTTTAGATGTTTATTATGCTTCTTATTTCCTTCTGGGGTAAGGACCAAAAAAGCAGAAATATCACAAGAAAAAGCTCACTTTTCAGGGTTTCTGGCCACTGCCAGAAGTCAGAGAACTGAAAATTGTTATGTGAGAGTGTTTCACTGGTTCCTCATCTACTGAAATACGGGATATATGTTAATGCCAAATAAATATTAGCTTTCAGTTACTTGTCTGAGCCCAGACTCTGAAAACTACAAAAACTACCCAAACCTGCTTTTGACTATTCTTTTTTTATTAAGGGGGGAGTACATAGAGAGTAGAGGCATGGCCCCCCAAATGGATGCAACTGAAACTACTTTCAAGAATCACACTTTCTTACTGCTTGCTTTGAAGAACACTTAAAATAATTCTCCAGTGCTTTGGTTCATTTGAGTAGGTTAGAAACCAAGACAGTTCAAAACATTCCTTCCTGCTCTGTTTCTAATAACTTGTACTTTGGAATAACAAATAATTCAGTGGACGATTAGGTAATCTATGGAATCATTGCACCTTTTTTTAAACATTACCGTGAGAAACAAACTTTCATGGGCCAAGCCATCAGTCAGCTACCTGGCTTTAGGAAGAAACTTGTCTTGGGTAGCCCAAACTTATACTATCTACTTACAAAGTTGCTAGCACATTTTTCTGGAATATCTGGCATTAACCACTGTCGAAGAAAAAACTAAACAAGATGAATCATTAACCAAATGTGGAAAATATAGTGTAATTAAAGTGCAAGTGTTTCCCATGCTAGCTTAGTTTTGTGACAACATTTTCAATATCGAGAAATCTCTCAAAAAGACATTGAGAAATCTCTCAAAAGTTCTAAAAAGCTCCTTCCCTTTACCCAATTGCCTTTTCCAAAAGAGAGACAGACCAGGTCAAAGCAGGTCCATGAGTACTGACCCTGCTCACAGTGCCAGCAAGATCCTCTTTTCCCTCCCACCTCTGGTTCTCAAGCTCTCATTTTCTTCAGGCCAATATTAGCTATGAAAGCTGAATGAGGAAAAGGACCTGATCTTCTGAGAACACACTCAGAAACTAAAATCTCGATCTTTCTATTCTCTGACTTGATTTACCATGTGACTTCGTGAAACCACTTAGGGCTACTCTAAATTAGGCTGGTAAGATGTGGGGATGGTATTTCATTCAAGCTTTACAGACCACTTTACAAGTTCTCTGTGAATGTGCGTTCATATTTGAAAAAGAAGTTAACCTAACAGGAATTCAATGGGAGTTGAGTAACAAGGCCTGCTTATCTACAGAACAAACATAGTGGGAGGTAAAAGAGAAAAGTGAAGCCTCTTGTCCAGGCTCACGAACTGGGTTAGCAGCAGAGAGATGGGAATAAACCAGGTGTCCTGAATTCAAGGTTAGTCCATAGCCCTATTTCCAGACTCCCAGAAAGTGAGTTAATGAACCTGCTAACTGTTTGTGCATTCCCATCATATTAGTTCTCTGCCTGGGTACATTCGGCTGTGTTAAAACAGCTTGACAGCTCCAGTCTTGAAACTGGAAACCAAGGGAAGTCAGTGACTGTGAGCTTTAAACAAATCTTAAAGTACTTCCATGTCTTTACACTGAAAAGGAGCTGTCACTTGCTGCTTGGGCAGTTCTGCCTGATACATGGACACACACGACTGACGCCTGTGTACAAAGGTAAGTGGCACCTAATAAATCCCAGACTACAAGGTGCAGTCTTGAGATAAGTGCCTAGCAGAGCAATGGGTGCACCACTCCTGACAAAATATATACACATGTATGGACAAAAGAGTTTATTTTTCTAAAAGCTGACAGTAGAATATCTAAGTACCTTGGAGGCAAGGCTCTTAATTCCAGTCAAATCTGGATGTGTATCAAAGGAATCAAAAGACCCCTGTTTGGAGTTAAAAACTCGCTGCAGAAGCTAACTGGGTGCAAAGTAGATTTGACAAGGTACTCAGCCTTGACAGTGAAGTCCTGGACAGAACAAAACTCTGACTGCAGGTGGGTCAAGTGGGATGTGGTATTGAGGAATTGTTAGCAGATGGCTTTCATCTGAGTATACCAGGAGGGATGTAAGGAGATGTCCCTAGACCATTTCTCAGCTCTGTGCCCAACTCACTAAGGAAAACCTCGGGATAAACCCCTAGGGTTTCCTACAAGGAATCTGTTGTACTGTTTCAGGAAAAAAATATAAATTGTTACTCCAAGTTTGGCAAAAGTGGAAAACTCCATTGTCAGGGCTGAGTAAGCTTCTGCCTTTCTTAGAGTCCAGAGGCTTGCTTTTTCTTAAGGTTAAACTCCAGCCAAAGCACACCTGAGACTCTCAGTTACTGTAATTAATATTATAGCAATGCCCCAAGCAGAAATTAGGTCCCCACTGAATGGTGTGCTGTCCAAATGCATGCAAAGATAGAGTTCCTGGCCCTAATAACTTGCAAGTTGAAAGAGCAAACAATGGTCAAGTTTGTGGGATATAATACCAGAGACAAATCAAGGGAGGGGGTGATGATAGATGCATGGCTTGTTAGCTCCATTTCTTTCTGACTCATTTGCTGTACTTATATTACATAAACCTGGTTTCAGGGGATGTCATGGGGAAAATATTATTGAAATAGGAGACGAGAGGGACTGTTGGAATAAGAGGAAAGGTGGGGGAAATTCGAGCCTATTTGTGAACTCAGGACTGAGATGGAGGAAGAGGGAAAACAAAGGAGCGAAAATGGGCAAGAGGAAAAGCTCAGCCCACTCAACCAACAGCAACAGAGAAGGAAACTGATGGCTTCCTTTTCTTCTAAGAGTTCATTACTTAAAACAATGCTAGGTACCAGCCTTTCCAGTTTCTTTCTTTGCACCTTTGTTGGAAGGGGTCTGTGCTGGCTCCTCTCCTGGCCCAGGAAAAGAACCAGCCAGGGAAACTGTGCAGCTTGCCTCTGCAGAGCCTTCAACAGACTAGCCTTGAAAGTGCTGTGGCAGCTGGCACAGGCTCCTTTGGTGAAAATTCTCCTGGAAAATCAGAAATTCTCATGACCCTTGGGTAGAGAAACCAGGCCTTTCTCTAACCCAAAAGCCAAGACAGCCTGAGTATGCCCAAAGCTTTTCAACAACGAAAAAGTTTTTCAACAAAAAAAAAAAAAAACCAAAAAAAAAACAAAAAAAAAAAAAAAAAAAAAACAAAAAAAAAAAAAAAAAAAAAAAAAAAAACATTTTTATACNNNNGTTTTCTACTATCTCAGCCCATTAACCACCCGTCTCAAGACTTGCTGTCACCTTTTCAGGCTTCAGATGGAGCTCCTCCTGTCTCAAAGCCCTGGCTTAGAGCTCAAGTGCTGTTGGCTCTCTTCTTCCCATGACCAACTGTCTAATGTTTTAAACATATCAGGAATTGCATACTTGGTGGTAACATTGCAACTGTTGTTTGTGTGCAGGATCACTGCCTGGGTAAGATGTATCTATCGTTCTCTGGGGACAACAATACACTGCAAACCATCTTCAGAGAAAGTATCCTTTACATCTGACTCCTTTTCTCATCCTCCTTTAATTTCCAGGTATCCTTTCATGCTGAACAGGTGGCAAGCATCATTGGTTACTTTGCTCTGTACATCACTTTTGTGTAGTAAAGTTCGTTTACATGAGTCCATATGCTGCCCTTCACTAAGTGGTAATGAGATATTTCTAGTGTCTTCACAGAACATGGTTCAGCTGAGTGTTTGATGTTCCAACTCAGCATCGCAGTGTCAAAACTGTTTAGTAGTGTCCCTTTATAATTGCAGGATTTATTTGGTGACTTTCAGCATGATAAATAGTATTTTACAAGACTTAGTGGGAATACAAACCACATGAATACTTTCCTAGTTTTATCAGGGTTTTATTGACAAATGGTTTCCAGAGCTTGTTTCTGACCCTTGTCTCATACAAATAATGGTGTCTCCTAAAGCCAAAGTTTGTCCTACTTTAAGGTTTGTCTGTAGCTACAAATCTAAAATAGGCAGATGAAAATTAGAAATGAGCTAATTTGCCAGTGTTTCTGTATTTAAACTTTACTCTCCTTTGAAGTAAATCCACAGCTATTTAATGATATTGGCTTCCAGAGAACATAGGTATTTCCCCAGATAATTATGATTTGGAAAATACTGCATAAATTCTTTTTTAAAAGAAAACAGGCAGAGCGTCAAGGCTGACAGGAGGGAGAAAGAAAAAAGGAAAGAAGGAAAGAAGGAAAGAAAAAAGGAAAGAAAGAGGAAGAAAGAGAGAAAGAGAGAAAAAGAAAAGGGAAGAAAGAAAGAAAAAAGAAAGAGAAGAAAGAAAAGAAGAGAAAGAAAAGAAGAGAAAAAAGAGAGAAGAAAGAAAGAAAGAAAGAAAGAAAGAAAGAAAGAAAGAAAGAAAGAAAGAAAGAAAGAAAGAAAGAAAGAAAGAAAGAAAGAAAGAAAGAAAGAAAGAAAGAAAGAAAGAAAGAAAGAAAGAAAGAAAGAAAGAAAGAAAGAAAGAAAGAAAGAAAGAAAGAAAGAAAGAAAGAAAGAAAGAAAGAAAGAAAGAAAGAAAGAAAGAAAGAAAGAAAGAAAGAAAGAAAGAAAGAAAGAAAGAAAGAAAGAAAGAAAGAAAGAAAGAAAGAAAGAAAGAAAGAAAGAAAGAAAGAAAGAAAGAAAGAAAGAAAGAAAGAAAGAAAGAAAGAAAGAAAGAAAGAAAGAAAGAAAGAAAGAAAGAAAGAAAGAAAGAAAGAAAGAAAGAAAGAAAGAAAGAAAGAAAGAAAGAAAGAAAGAAAGAAAGAAAGAAAGAAAGAAAGAAAGAAAGAAAGAAAGAAAGAAAGAAAGAAAGAAAGAAAGAAAGAAAGAAAGAAAGAAAGAAAGAAAGAAAGAAAGAAAGAAAGAAAGAAAGAAAGAAAGAAAGAAAGAAAGAAAGAAAGAAAGAAAGAAAGAAAGAAAGAAAGAAAGAAAGAAAGAAAGAAAGAAAGAAAGAAAGAAAGAAAGAAAGAAAGAAAGAAAGAAAGAAAGAAAGAAAGAAAGAAAGAAAGAAAGAAAGAAAGAAAGAAAGAAAGAAAGAAAAAGAAATATCAAAATGTTACCATCTCAACAGCAAGGAAGTAACAGAATCATGCAGGAGGAGACTTGAGGCTCTTTTTCCAAATAAACTAAGCAGCTAGAGCCACATTGCTTTGGTTTTTTCTTGGGCATGGGTCATGCAAATCTGAAATGTTTGCGAAATAATGGACATCTTGCCATATGCACTTCAATAGCATAATACATATGTAGCAGGGCAGATATTAACCATAACTACACTTGCTGCACACTCACCAGAGAAGGAGAGAAGTCCTGCCTTGGTATAGGGCACATGGGAAGAGTTTAGGGGCATTAGCAGCCCAGCTAGCTACATGTAATGGTTCTAAAATACAAAACCAATTTATATTATTATAGTTTCTATGATATCTTATATTATTTGATAATAATATTTCTCTTAGTAATTTATATTATATATTTGGTTTGCTCTCTGGGCATAAATCCAGAAAACCTAGAAATGTAGTCAGATTAAGCCACTTCTCAGCCAGCTCAATGTTGGCTTCCTCCTTTTGCCCGTGGCCCCAGTAGCTACATCTGGTCAAAATGGATGGGAAAGGACTCTTTCCCACTGGACCCCGAATGGGCAGGAGTCCTGTGACAAAACTAATCAACACCACTTCCTTAAATAAACAATCCAAATCCTGCTACATGTGAAAAACAACCCCAAACCTGGCAGAGGTTCTCTTCTCCCCTGCAGCTAATGTTGCAGTTGGTGGTGTCACTGATTACAAGGATAAAATAAAAACATATCAGCTACAGGAAGAGTGTTGGCACTGGGTCAGCCTCAGCACATGGCTGAAATTTTTGGGATCAGGGAAGTTGCTCAGCCCTCCCTCCCAGGAGCACAACAGAGATCAGCAGGAAGCTGAGACTGTCAGTTCCCAGTCGTCCCTCAAAAATGAGCGCCCTGGGACTCTCTGGAAAGTACAGTTAACTTTCTCCTGCTGCAGGGAGAGGGGTGAAGCATTTGGAGAAGGAAGCCAGTGCTCAGCACTGACCGCAAGCTTGTCAGGGCTCAGCTGACTCACTCCCTGCTGGCAGTCTGTGCTCACAGCCAGGCAGGGAGCACAAATTGGCTGCTGACCTATTTGCAGGATTGGTGGGACAGCAGGCTCTCGCCCCAGCCCTCAGGACAGTGCTTATTCCTCGCTTCAGTTCATAACTGGCTTGATTTTTGATTGACACCAAATCTGTGGTTTTCCCCTGCAAGAGCTGGGGTGGATAAAGCTAGGTGCCAGATTCTGCTACGGCATTTTAAATAGTTCCCATGATCGTGGCAGAAGGACTGGGCTCAGACAATATCCTCTGGTTTGAAGGATTCTATATAGTTAAGAATCCTTTGTGAAGAAAAATCTGCCAGTCTACCTTGGTGCCATGCTACTGAAATCTAAGAGGAGCCAGTAATTTAATTGCAGTTATGTCTTTTATACTCTGTGTTAACTCTTTGTATTTCTGGCAAAAAGAGGCTCAGTACCCTAATTTTGATAGTACTGTCACTGCCATTCCCTCATTGCATGGCTTCAGAAATGTATGTGCTATTTTTAACCCTATGTACACACTCATTCATATTTTCAGATTTTCAACAGTTTTAGAATAGAAATACATTCTCCATCCAGATTTGAACCAGGAATTGGGAAGTTGCTTGTGCTATCCACCTGGGATGGTATCTGGATCGAATAGGAATCTTAAGCCTCTTGAAAGAATGTCTGCTTTTGATATGGTTGCTAAATCTGGTTCTTGTCCTTGTGAAATTTTGCCTCAGTGGAGTAAGTCACTCTTCCACAGACCCGATGACTAGAAAAGATGGTTACATTTTTCAAGCAGCTCTATTTTGGGATGATCAAATTACTACAAATGCATTGGAATTTACACAAATGTATTTTAATTTCAATGGCTTGGGATTTTTTAAAGTGGTAACACTAAGAGACTGCAGAAAACGTGAAAAATATAACATCTGTTAGTAGAGATATACAATGGTCAGGAGGCTGGAGCACATGACTTAAAAGCAGAGGTTGAGGCAATTGAGTTTGTTCAGCCTGGAGAAAAGAAGGCTGAAAGTGGGGATCTAATTTCTGTCCTAACTAGAGACTGGGTAGTTTTATACAGAAGATATGACATACTTATCTTAGAGGTCATCAGTCAAAGAGGCAACAGAGAGAAACTGCAAGAAGGAAATTCCAAAAAAATTCCTTGAGGGCAGCCAAACACCAAGTTGTCCAAAGAGCTTGCAGAGATTTCATCCTTGCAGATACTTAAATCTCAACTGCATGAGATCCTGATCAACCTGATCTAACACTGAAGTTAGATCGCCTGTTTTAAGCAGGGGATCAGACCAGATCACTTCCAGGAGCTCTTTCCAACCTAAATTGTGCTTTGATTCTACAAAAAATATTAGAACCAGGTACCAAATCAGACACAAGGGGACAAGTATACCACGACTTGTGCAGGGAAAAATATATTTTTTAATTGTTTCAAGAAGTAGTTAGTTCTGCCAATATAGGAATACAAACTACAAAAATTATACTTATTATAAATTTCTTTTATCTTTATTGGCTGTATCTGGATGGCCATGTGTGACAGCCTATGCCTGAGGCTTGTGAGGCCCAGCAGCTTCGTAATGAAGCCAAGATCTTTGCAAAATTCTCATTACCATATATCAGAGTCATTTGTCAGCTCCATATCACACGGGTTAGAGAAGATGCTCTTGAAGGACGTGTTTTTGTTTGTTTTCCATTCTGGAATGCATAGATCTGCATTTAATCAATCACAGAAACTATAAGACTGGAAATTCATTGGACTGTTTCTGTTCAGACTTCCAGTGATACATCTGGTGAGGTAGATGCTTTTCCTGCATCCACCCAGAAACCGTGACTGCCTCCATGAAAGAGATGTGGGGAATAATAGACACATTCTTCTTCCTTAGCAGAGCAAAGGGTAACTGTAACACACCCTGAGGCTGTGATAAAGCAGACATAATTTGGGATGAAATAACAGAACTCAAATCTTTATGGACATGGAGAATTGAGTGCTATATGATCATTTCTCTCTCCAGGGCTTGCTTTAGCAGTGGGGTTGGACCAAATATGTGGAATAATTCAGGTTGAACTGACAAGTAATCACAAATTTAAGAGTTCAATATGTGAAGTAATTTCCAACCTACTCCAAAATACAGGTTTGGGAGGATTGGCTGAGGTTTTTTTGGGGAAAAATACTTGCCTCTAGCCAAATCTGAGTTAAGTATTTTGTCTAACTCCATTCTCATAGAAAATTTGGAGAAAGAGACATGTCTGGATGTCAATTCACTTTATTCAAAGATATGTATGTGTTTAAGATGGTGATGTTTACAGCAGGTCAAATAGATGCCACACAAAGGTTTCTGTTCAAGAATGCTGAAAATTAAATATTAGTTTGGAAATAAGGAAATTATTTTGCCTTTTTTTCTCTTTAAATAAAGGTGCTATTTAAACAAGAAAGTGTTTTGATGATAATTATAAAATGAAACGGGGAAAGAACTTCAAAGAAATATTTTGCAGCTTTTCTATTTATCTGCAAAGCAGGAAAAAAATCTGCTGCACTGGATTTTGTTTTACAAGTCCAATACCACACCTACAGTGTGTAGAGTTGAGTCAGTATTTACAGAGCAAGACAAAAAAACTTATGAAGTAGCAAACAGGATTGCTAATAAGCTGAAGAATGTGTTCTGTTAATTTGTAGCATTTTTAATCTGTTGCCTTATTTAGCATTTCCTGCAAATGCTTGTGGTTACAAACTTTTCATACATTTTAGAAAAGTTATTATTCTCTAGAAACAGAATATGTTACGGTTTGGTATTTTTATCCCCTGATTTATGATTCTATTTTAAATTTAAGAGTCATCCAGTTGAGGAAAAACAATACTTGAGAGTACAAACACACAACACAGATAACTGTGTGGAAATGCTCAAAGGAAGCTGTTTCAAAGAGCCAAAGGACCGAAAATTATTTGTGCAAGGTATTCCACAAAGAAAGTAGGTGAAAAGCAACACTAAAACATTTAAAAGCTCAATTCACATTTTTTCCCTTTCCAAAAATAATGGTAAATCCATAACAAACAGTTTAGCCAGCTCTAGACTCAACTGGGATCTGATCCAGTCATTATTTTGGTACTTGAAATCAAAAGGGCTTTGATGGGAATGTATGATAGATTATTTTCTGCACATTTTTAATTGGGTGACTTCTTCCCTTAAAGGGTTCCTAATTTTTCACACATGTCTCCAAACATCCTCTGCCAATATTAAATTCTGCTCAGATGGATTTTCTGTTAGAGAAAAATTTGGCAGTTACAACCGTTTGGCCAAAATCCAGTAAATTCAGATGGGAGGAGCCAGCAAATGGAAATACTTTCTGTAGATAGCATTTTAGCTCCTCATGCATCCAGATTTACACATTCTCAGAAGAAACAAAGTCAAGAACTTTATTTTGATTCCTTTTTGACTTTGAAAAGAAAAGCTGCAGTAGCACAGAACTTTCCTCCAAATCTTTGCAGTTCTTTCTCCAGTCTTTGGTGTAACAGAAGTTACCCAGGTGTATTTACTATTGCCCATGTATCTCTTCCCTTTTGTCCATCTTACAGCATAAAACCTGATCAAGGCACCTTTAGAAATGAAAAGTGATTTTGTCACAACGCTTGAATTATCAATACTCTTCCTAGACAGGATCAGAAAGGCAAATGCCTTACAATGCTATATCTTCCTTAGATATTCTGTCTTATAATCTTCTGAAAACTGATTTAAGAGAAAGAGAGAGAAATCATTTGTTAAATTTACTTGAAAAATAAAAGTCACAGGCTCTATGTGCATAAATTATTCAAAGAGAGAACATATTTCCAAGTTTGTAGATGAATATTCAAGTATGTCAGTAATTAGTAGTCGAAATAGCACAGCTAAGCTTTAACTTTAGAAGGCCACAAATAGTTACATTCAGATTCCATGATTTTATGAGTGATTATTTTTGCCACAGATTTAAACAAAATCCATCTTCTCATTCTAGTCTGAGGAAAAAAGTGACCAGAATAATGGCTTGTACCATACCACCTTCACACAACAGTGTCTGAGGGTAAACACAGGTTTGCTGTTGGAAAGCTCTTGTTTAGGAGAACTACTTCTCTTACAGAGACTACTGCATATATGCTTGAGTTACTGAGGACATGCTTGTCATAAAAATCTGCATAAGTTACTTCTCACCCCTTTTTTTTCTTTTTATTTCTCTCCTGCAAGTTTGGGTTTATTTGGGTTAAGATAATTAACCACTATTTCCCAGTCTAAACGTTCCACAGACAAGACTATAGCAGAACTGGAACTTCTGTTTCACAGGAAATTCTGACATTTTGAAACATATCCAGGTTTGGAGGGGGAAAAAGAGCAGAGAATTCATAAATTCATGTCAAAGAATATGTTCCAAAAAAGTAATGTCAACAGAAATATACAATTTTGTTAAAATTCAGTAAAATATCAATTTAGTTATTTGTTTGCTTGCTTTTTTAAAGAATAAAAGTTCTTCTGAAATAGGAATAAATAAGAAAAATATTATTCTAAGACCTTTGCAATAAGCCTTAACCAAATTTCCTTTTACTCAGCATGAATATTTCCAATACAAAATTTCCACCTTGACATGTTCCCACTGATGAATCAGCATTTTCAAAATGGAGAACATTTAGAAAATGTTTGCCCAGAGCTAGGAATAGACTGGGAAACTGCTTCAAAGTATTCTTATGTTTCTGTTTTCAAATAAATTTTACTAAAAAGTAACATAAAGGTTCCATAAGTGGTCTCCACATCTTGGACTTGGCACACTTTACCCGTAAGGCAGCAGCAAACTCAGCTGATGATCATCTGCCTCAATGGGACTGGAAAGAAGTTTGCCCTGGAATCACCTTCTTGGCATCAACCAGAACATCTTCTCAGATGCTGATGGCAGCAGCCTGCTCCTTTACCACTTCGTGCTTTTTTTGGGCAGCATCAAAGTCCTTACAAAATTGGAAAACAGAAGTTCAATTCTCCACCAACTTTTACAACTGCTCATTTTCACTCAGGTTCTCATGGTCACAAAAGAGCAGAAGATACAGCAGTGGATGTCTGAGCAACAAACTTACTGACTCATTGATCTCATCAAAGAGGTGTTTATCTATTACTATTGGCATTATTTCCACCAGGAAAAATAACTTGGTAGCCTTGCAAAAGTACTCTCATTATGGTAATTCAGTCTCTCCTAAGTTACCTGAATTTTCTCTCCTTCTGCGTCTGGATTCAGTTTGATGTGATCTGCACATACACATCACCATAAACTCCATCCATTCATAGGTGCAAGCACTGCCAAGGAGAAATAGTATTATTGTTTTTCTCACTGCTTCTAGCACAAAACACAATATTTTATGGCTTTTCATGGCTCATTTCTGTAGTAATGAAATATAATTACACTCACATCAGATTGGGGAGGATTATCTGCTTTAGTGAGAATGATTAAGAAGAATATAAGGAATTGGACCTGGGTGTAAAGATAGCTGACACAGAAACCTAGAGAAGCACAGGAAGAAAATCCCACCCTACTGTAGGAGGATGCAGTTTCCAAAAGACTGGGCTAAGTCTGCTCAAGCCAAGCCAAATACGTGAATCCACAAGCAATCCCACCCAAATGTGTTCATTCTATAGGCCTGTGCAGCACATTTAAAGTTCCCTGAGTTGTGATGTCTTTGTGGCAGGTAGTGGCTTTCTTTATTGGTTTTGGACAGGCTTCAAGATCATGGATTTACAGATTATTTGAACACACTGAGACATTTTAATTGGCTAAAATGCAAACATTTTGCAGTTAATGAGGGGTAGCTTTAGAACCTGATTTTCCACTGCCTTGTAGCTTATGTAGCCATTAGTTCACAGCAGGAGAAAGGTCTCAGAGTGCAGTTTGGCAGCTCTCTGCTTATGACCTTCCCATGACATTAAGCCCACTGAGCTTTTAAAAACCTCCTGTGTGGCTGGTCCTGTTCTGGCTCTTCCACACTGTCACAGCAACATGATGGGGCTTGGAGTTAATGCAACTGCTGTCCAGGGATCTTCCCAATCTTTTTCCAAGGTGCTTCCTTGCTCATCTCCAACTTCAGCGCCTGGACTTTGGAGTATATCAATGAAGAGAGATTTGTTGCCAGATCCTGCTGTATTCCAGCCTTTTAATTTTTTCTTTTTTTAATCCACCCCCCAGCTATTTACAGTACTTGGTAAAACCTCAAATATCTGAAGAAAATGAGAAGCAAACCCAGACCTTGAAGTACCAATGTCTTTTGCTACAAACCTTTGTCAATCACAGATTGTGAGGTCACTCCTCAGCATAAATCTGGCAAATCACTTCAGCTTAACTTAAAATCTTCCACTATAACTATTTTATTCTGAGTATTACTATTGTATTCTTTGAGAGTTCTCAAATACTGCACTGATAGGTTCAATGTGGGTATAAATAAATAAATAAATAAACAAACAAATAAATTAGAAGGCAGAAAAAAATTGTCCTCAATTCTTGGTATTTTAACTGTTGGTTTGGAGTATTTATTTCATGACTAAATAATTTCTGATTTTTACAAAATTATCATCATTATGGAAATTACTCCTTGAGACAATGTCACTGCTGGAACTAATATGTTTTCACATTTTGCTTTTGCTTATTACCAGACACAAATATTTGGCAACAGTACCTCCAGGGCTGGAGGAAAAGTGTGTGAAATTGTCAGCACTGCAAAGGAACTTACAAGCAAGTCTTTTAAAACATTTTTTGTACCCTCTGCCTTACTGCCTATGATATAGCAGCAATATTCTGGATTGCTCAGGAAATGTGTGCAGTGGTTCTCACACAAACTGTGTACAACCAGAGACTGAGCTTTCAGCTGAAAGACACACTAACCTCCATTTCTGTGGTTGGGAGTTGTAGCTGATGTCCCACGCTGTTTTCCATCTGATCTTACTACCTGAGTCATGTTGTAGACAACCAGGGAATACAGAAGAGTATTAGCAAAATTAATTTTTATTGACGACAATATTTACAACACAGTGACATTGATGATGTTTTTAATAAGAAACATCACAATATAATCATGAAACAACAAACTGCTATGTCACCAACGTACTCTTTATATCACTTGGTAGCGAACAGGAATTTGCTTCATAAAATCTGTCTTGCTATAAAATTCCTGCCTTGAAAATTTTATTTGGACCTAGAAGAGGTTGAGGCATTTCATTACAAGACAAAACATCTCTGTTTAGCATTTTGTTCCTTCATGAATTAAGTTTGCTGAAAAAGCCCTGAGTTGTACAGAGTGTTACTTGTTTAAATTAGGGCTTTCCTAGTCAAATAACCTTTTTCTGTTTCTCTGAAAAGTTGCTTCAGGCAAGTCAAAAATGAGATCTTTATTTCACAGATGAGATGTGGCCTGGAGGAGGATGGGTCCCGTGTAGCTTTTCTGAAACAAACACTGCAAGTTAGATTGCAAATATTTTCATTCTTGTACACAGAAGTCACTCTAAGCTTCAGTTTCCCCTCCTACAGTCGTTTACCCTTTGATGTGGATTGCCTATAAGAAGTGTCTTCATTGTTTTCTGGGGTTTTTTTTTGTGGGCTTTTTCCTAGTCCCTCTCATATCTGCTGCTAACACATGACTTTAAGATGGAAAATAAATAATGAATACGCTGTTAAACTGCAGAATCCTAGTGAAATATTGCAACAAACTCAGGCTTCCCCTGGGAGTATAAACATTAATCATACTTTATGTTTATATGGCACTGGCAGCTATAAGATTTGGGAGGGATTGATTTTAAAAGATTGTACTTTTCACATATTTTTAACCATTTTCAATTGCAGAACTTCACAGGAAGGCTGTGTTTAAGCACAAGAGTGCTCCAGAGAACTTATTATTGTTAGTGGATCATTCAGGACCATACATTTTCATCCCCTTCAGCCACAATGGCTCTTGCTCTAGAAAATGAGACCAAGACACAGCTTCATGCAAAGACTATTACTGGATGCCTGAGCAGGGGACAGATCTCTCCCATGAAGACAATGGGTCATGGACTTTTAATTCAATGAGCCATAATATTAAAAAAAGAGGAAAATTTGAAAATTTTCAAAGTTGTGATTTTTCCAGGATGTTTTGTTTCATGCTTAAATTTGCTTAACAGTTTTGCAGCTCTTTTAAAAATTAAACCAAATATAAAATTGACCTGACACTTTCAAATTGAAAGTCAAACCACTTCACTTAAAAATATCACCATTAAACATTTAGTATTTCTGATTCTCCCCCTTCTATTTTTCCAGTTGAAGCAATTAAGAAAATTAAACTGACATTCCCAAATACTGTAGTCCCCTTGAATACAACTTTTTTAAAGTCTTGATTATGTAAAATAAAATCCTTTCTCTAAACCCAAGCACTTCTTCAGCAAAAGGACTCCCAGTGGGAGCTCTGCTCTCATACTATCCCATAGAAGCAATCAAAGTTTGTGCACACTGAAGCAGCTAAAGCTTGAGTTGTAGATGTTTGCAAGACCTTGCTTTCATACAAGGCTTTCGAGAAAAGCTAATGTATGTTAAGACTTTGTGAGTGAACTGCTTAACGCAGTGGTATTTTTATTTACATCATTGCTCATAAACTGAATATTCTCTTGAAGTGTTGGAAACAAGTGCAGCCCTTGCAGAACATGACCTCTGTGGAAACAGAAGTTGGAAGGGCAATGGACAAAACAATGAAATTGTAAGCTCAGTGTAAGGATTTAAAATAAGGAACCTGCAGGGTTTTTTTCCACATGGAAAGGTCCTGCATGTGACTGGACCCACACGGATTTTGCTCTGTCTCTTCGTTGCCTCTGTCATTACAGAAAGCCACAACAGACTCCAAACTCATGCCACAGCTACACAGCTCGCCGAGGCCTGGAAGGCTGAGGAATTCCTTTGGCATCCCTTGCAAATTCCAAAGCCATTAACATTAGAGATTACCATCTCCATTGTGCCACAGGCACATGTCAGGTAAATGAGTGCATCGTGTCTGTGCAGAGGACATGCAGCTTTGTGCAGTCACTGGGGTGCCCCTGAGTGCTGTCTGGCAACTCTTCAGCACTAAGGACCATGAATATTTGATGCCATAACTCTCTAAATTCTTATAACAGCAAAATGAGATTGCTAATGGTAAAGTTCCTCATCATTATGGAATTACTATTTTTGTTCCTCTTCATTTTGTTCCTCTACATCTTAATTGTTTTACATTTTAATATCTGCTATAAGACTGCTGGATGGCAGTGGAAGTCAAAGCTGAGGAATGATGGTTGAAATCCCACATATTATTCTAGAAGCACTAGCATTTTGTATTTTGGTAACTGTGATCTCCATGTGAGGACTGTTACACCAAATAATGAAGAAAATTCTGTGACAGACAGGCCCACTGCCTTTGCTAAAATCTGTGTCAGTGCCAGCTACTTTCTGAAGGACACATATGGAGGCTTTCAAGTTTTTGATGGTTTTCAGATGCTGTCAGTAGCTGAAAGCTTCATTCAGCATGACCCTGTGTTCCAACTCTACTGAATTCAGTGGTTTAGGTGCAACTTCAGCTGACCAACTGTAACAGTCTTGCTGAATTTTATGATAGATTCCAAGCAAAAATCAGTTTTTTGCACGTAACAGTACCTCATCATGGGGAGACATGCAAATAAGTAAATAAAAAGTCAATTTGTTTGTATTAAATAAATTCTCTGCAGAATTCTATGAGCATGTGAAGAGCAGAAAATCACCATAAGCCTGGCACATCCAAATAGCAGAGGAACAGTGCATAAATTATACAGTTAATCTGACTTTGCACAGTAAGTGGGTCTAGTATGGGTTGTGCAGTTCATCTGGGCAACATATGCTCTGAAGGTTTAACACTGTGGAAGTACTGCAGACTTTGTAGAGTTGATCTGCAATGCACATGAACGTGTCTAGGACTTCCAGATATCCAGCAGCCCAGGCAGAGCTGCTATTCTGGTGAGACTGCTCCAGACAATTGTCAGCATTCTCTGATTTCTCCCCAACAAAACTGCCAGGAATGTAAAAGGAAATGTCTAGTAAAAGTTGGATACATGGTAGGGAAGAAAAAAAAAAAAAAACCAATCATATATCTCAAACTTTTATTGACCTTATACCAGTGCCCCAGACTAAGTCACCTCCTCAAGACCTATAAGAAATGACACAATAACCAAATGTGTAAAATAGATGCCAAGGAAAGAAATTAAATAAAAGCCAAATTAGAAACCAACCAACCAACCAACCAACCAACCCACCAACCCACCAACCCCAGTTCTACATATAGTTCCTAGGTAGAAATGCACATCAGATCAGGAAGCACAGGATAAACCATTTCAGGGTGTATGACTCCCATGTTGACCTGAAGAAGTGTACACACACTAGGTATCTGAGAACTGCATTTGTTCTGCATGCAGCCGTGACCCTTTTCCAATATTCTTTCTCCTTCAGAACTGAAGCCACTCACTCCAGCTGCCAGCAGGAAGTTCCTGAGAAGTCAGGTGAGCACAGCAAAGCAAGTCACTTGGAGGCAACATGTTCTGGGCCAGTAACCCCATTCATTCACCCAGGATTCCTTTTCTGTCAGACACTGTCTAGTGTTACTGGACTTGGTATTGATTGCCAGGGAACTCTGACATTTGGTTGCTGTTGTTTGATGAAAGCAACTAATTGGAGTGTTTCCTCTGAGGAAAACCTTTTACATATGTGGAGTCCTTTGTACCTGTGCATATGTAGGTGATACATTCTGAAACTGACATAAAGGAAAGCTGTTTACAAGTAGCATAAATGTAACTAACTGCTCTTGCTTTGCTAAACATTCACTCATAACTTGCAATTCAATTCCATCACCTGTAACAAAATACTCGAGACAACTGTAAACTAAATGTCAGCCGTCTTTCTTCTCAGAGAAGATGCCTTTTTCATTCAGCAGAATTAACCAACTTAGCTTACTTAAAAAATTTTTTTTTTCTTGGAAAATACCCAAAGGGTTGGGTTTTTAAAGCAGTCTTACAGAACCTCAATTGGAAATAATATGAAGTGATTCAAATGGAAAGGACTGAAAAGTGGAATATAAATCCTGATATAAGACTTCAGATGTTTATACATACAAAGATTTTTTTAACCCTGGTACTCATCCATGTTATACAAAGAAATGAACAAGCAGAATCAGAGACTTACAGTAAAGCACAAAAAATGTATTTATATACTGTGCATGAAATTGAAAACAAATCATATGCTACATAAACTATAATCAGCGCAGTTTATTCAAATATCTTTTTCTGAAGTCAACTGCTTCTTGGTGATACAATTAAGGTGAAGAGCATGCTTGTATAAATGCCATGTGGGACACAAACTATGTACTATAGAACTATGTACTCCACTGCTGTCCCAACTTATCCCAACTTCCTCTGCACCCCCCATTTTCTTTTTTTTCCAGTGCAATAATTGCTATAGGACTTACTCCAAAATTCTCCACAGCTCCTTTCAGAAAATACATAGGAGTTTGTACTGAAAGTATCTCTCAACAAACAGGAGATCTTTTGGGGATTATGTTGCCACCCCCTCTCCCCACCTGCCCTTTCTCTTCTCTTTATTTTTTGTTGCTTATGAGATGGATAGTTATTATCAGATTATTATTACTACTTTTCCACAGACTTTCTCAAATGTCAAGTGAATCTGATCTGGAGTTCAGGCCCATAATTACACTGGACCAACTCCAGGAACTCATAAATAAATCGGTGGTGGCTGCTATGGTTGCCAAAGCTCTGTCGTTCTGCTCTTCTGAGGGTGGACAGAGGCTTTGGCTCTTTTCTAAAATTCTACACTTGCTACAGAGTTTTTCACACCTTATTTTAAAAGACCCTAGGCTTTCTCACTCTAGTTTGGCACAGTTTTACCACAGGCACAGAAAGCTACTAGCCTGCCACATTGTTGAATATGTTCATTTAGAAAAAGCAGCTGAAATGTGGATTGCTACTTTTTAAAGTTCTTTTCTGCTTTCTGTCTATGTGGGAACCTCACAGGAACAGCCATTATTTCTGTCTCTCTGCTCTGGCCTCTTTGTTGACATTAATAGTTTACACTGGGCCCTAGGTGAGGCACATCTTTGTCAGAGTGTATCGAATGCTCAGCCACAGAGGTCAGCTCCGAAGCTTGGCAAGAAAGTCCCTCAAGCACAGAGATGTCTGGATTCAAGATCATGGCTTTAAAAGGAGCAGGCACAGCATTTCACAGACCTGGCTGACTGAAGTCTGAGAAGTTTACTAGTGATTTTAAATGTTGCTTTCCAGCCTGTTTCTAATCATGTCAATGCACATACAGCACAGCATCTGGTTACAGAACTGACTCTCCAACCAGGGCAGGCTTGAACTGAAAACTCTACAGATATTAATCTTCTGATATTTTTGATACTTTTTTCCTGAAAAACTTCAAAAAAACTACTGAAGCACATCTTGAGAGTTGATTCAGGATATGCAACTATTCAGAACATGGTTCCTCTCCTTCAACCTCACCTGCAATTAGAACTAGTCCCCATGTCAGCCATTCAGTGACGCAGATGGCAGCGCAGATCACAATTTGCACAACTTGATCTACAGTGGGTTTTTACCAGAAGCTAAAATAATTCCTGAAATCAGAACTAATCCTGAGCGCAGACAAGGCCTCAGACTGCCAACTAGTTCCAAATGTTTTTAAGATGTGAATACTTGTATGCTGCCAATGAGACCGAGATGACCAATTCTTTTCACGTGGGTCACTCCAAGGCCAGCAAATGGTAACAGCATTTCCCCGGTGCTACCCTGGCTCACAGACACACCAGTCACATAAAGGTGAAAGTTGCTGGACTCCTTTATAATGGGTTGAGTCATTGTGTCTTCTGCAGAGCACCCTTCAAAACAAAGCAAATACTTTATGGAGTGAAAAACACTGAATTATTCACAAAAAAATGTCATTTCTTTTCTATATCCCTCCCCAGGGAGCCCATTGTTCAAGTAAGTATTTGCTTGTGCCCCAAAGTACAGATGTTTTTGACTCTCGTCATAAATCACACATGCTTATGTCTAACACATTAAAAAAGAGTAGAAAATAGCAGACGTGGATTAAGATGGTTGGTCTGACCCAAATTACAATTCTTCAATACTCTTAATTTTTTGCTGATTCTTCTGGGAATAGAAGATCCAACAACATCATTGTGCCTTCCTCTCCTCCCTTGGAATTAAAATCAATCTTTTACTCTTTTGGAAATGTAAATTTGAAATAATCATGTATCTGGATCATGGATTAAGCAGGAGAAAAGTCTCTGGCAGAAGATGGCAGGGACCGTGCCTAAAGCTAAATCCAGACACACAAATCAGCTCTGAGCTAGGGTGAAAACAGAGTTCTGGTTAAATGGGTTGCAGGTTTTCAGTTGCAAAAGTTCCATCAAGAAACCATTCTGATATTTGAAAACAAGTAAGAACAGCCTCATAGCCACTTACAAGAAAAGCACATTTAGCATTCCAATTACTTTTTTCTCCCCTCAGAAAATTCTCTCAGGCCTGTGTTAAAGGGCATTTTTTTCAGAATCAAAATTCCATTTCTAAACCTTGATAATTCCAGTGAGATGATGCTGACTCTTTTCTTTCATAAGGCAAGATGAGGCCTTTGATAGTTTCAAATAGAGGTGTTGAACAACACGGCATATCGTCTTGAAAGGCAGCAGTATAAACCATATTTTCAAGGCCAGTTTTTTAATCCAAGGCTTTTAACCTCACTATGATTTATGTTTGACCTCCTTTCCACAGTAGCTTTCTTCCTTCTCTCCTTCAGATTGGAAGGACACATCTATGCTTTCTGTTTGATGTGGGTTTCATATATCTGCACAAAGTAATTCATAACCACTTGGCAAAAGGCATGTGCCCACACCACATCATTATCCTGCAATTAAGAAAATTCTCCCTGCCACAAAGCTATAAAGCCCAGTGATGTTTCAAGCTCAATACTCATTCTGAATTCATCTAGGGCACAAAGCTGTTGTAGTGCTGCAGACAGAGATTTTGTAGTGTGCCTTTTGAAATACTTGTTGAGTGTCGATTGGAAATTTTTTAGGTTTCCCTCATCTCAGCATGTTTCCACACCTCAATATTTTCTTCTGCTTCTCTGCACAGACTTTGCACAGATATAGAGAAGATAACTCCTCTCTGCAACTGAATGGAACAGAAGCATGTATTGTGTTTGGTTCAGTGTGTTCTCTACCTGCCTTGTCAGGTTTAACACATTCTTCGAACGATTCCTCCTTTGATTAGTCTCTCTGTGTTGCTGGTCAGGTTGCAGATTGCTTTGTAAGACTTGATCAAGGAGGACTTGAAATATCCATGTAATTCACTTACAAAATCTTTGATTAAAGTAAAAGATTAAAGTGAGAGGAAGATAAAAAGATTGTACCTCCCGGGATGTTTAATATCAGACAGTTTCAAGGCTGTGTTTCCCTTTTACTGTGTGGACAAACACCTTTGCTGCAGCAGAGGTGAGGTCTACAATATTTGCATTTCCTCCACCTTCCTATCAGTGTCTTGATTTTAAGTAAGTACATCCAAGGGAAAAAAAAAGTTTCACCCTTTAAATAAAATGTGGTGATGACTTTCCAGCTTCTACCTCATGTGGCCCCAGTAGCAGGGAAAGAGCAGGATATTCATCGAATTGCTCCTTTAGACAGCCTTCTCCCCAGGGTCTTCCAGGATCTGCTGCAGCCCAGCAGGAGCAAACTCTTCCATCAGGTTGAGATAGCCTAGAAAGGTCGTGTAAGTGACAAAAGAGAAGAGTCGTGCTTCTCTAAATGTACCCTACAGAGAAACACTGTCCAGAAACGCTGCTAATGCAGGACCTAGCCATAAACGTACGCACGAGTGACGCTGCCGAGCCCTCCCAGCCCTTTGCTGCACTGGGGCTCCCTCGTTGGGCCTGGTCTCCTTTAAATACTTAAAGATTCTATTGGCCAGGCTCGGTGAAAGGGACCCAAAAATTTCGCTCCCCGCCGCGCAGGGCGCGGCTCCTTTAAGGCGCGGAGCGGCTCCCGCGGGAGCGAGTCCGGCCCCGTCCCGTCCGTGCCGCGGGGGCCGCGACACACGCACTGCCTTGCCGCTCCCGGGCTGCTCCCGCCCGCTCCCGGGGGCTCCGAGCCCGGGGCCGCGACAGCCGCACGGCCCGGCCGCTCCCGGGCCGCTCCCGGGCCGCTCCCGCCCGCTGCCGGGGGCTC
>VZRF01008083.1:73405-213525 GCA_013396875.1 Vireo altiloquus
GGCCGCGCTGCCGCTCCGGGTCGGGGCTCTCCCGGCGCGCAGCCTGGCAGGATGCGGGGCTCGCCCCGCACTCCCCGAACGCCGCGGAGCACCTGCTCCGGGGCCGGGCTGCAGCCGGGGCGGCGCGGGGCTCTGCGGGGACGGCTCGGCGCCCGCGGGAGCAGCGAGCGGGGGGCGCGGCGCAGGGGCCGCATCGCAGCGGGGCTGAGATACGTTTGGAGGAGTTTTGTCTCTCCTTTCAGCTGGAAATTGAAAGGCATCGGCGGCGGCGGCAGCGCGCACGTGATGTAAAGAAAGAGGGACTTTATGATGCTGGCTGGTTGCAGCTCAGTAGGGTACCGAGAAAGGCTGATAGAATCAACAGGGCGCTTGTTGAATGGTGCACAGAACCGCTTCGGCCCAGAGCCCCCTAGCTGGTTTGGAGAGACTGAGTACTCACCTTGACTTAAATGGGTCAGCAGTGGGGTTCCAGCTTGCCCCGACTTGTCCAAACTCCAGAAAACAATACGACGTTTAGAAAAGGGGGAAATAATGAGGTATTGTGATTAATAGGAGAAAATTGAGTAGGGTATGCTGATAGTTACCAGTGCTGACTACATAATTACACCTTTGCATCCGTTCTACTAATAACACTTCTTGAAATCTGATGGATCATGATAATGAATTAAGACTCTTTTAAGACAGACTTAAGTAGTCTTTCGAAGAGTGAGTGTACTCGAGTTTATTACTTGGCAGGGGGCAGCAGCATGAAGCCTGGGAATGAAAATAGGAAGTGAACGTTACTCATTTAGTTTTTGATATTGTGTCTTCGATGGTTGTAAGTGTCATCACAGACTGATCCTAGCTCAGATAGCATCTCATGTGCTGAAAGACATTACTCTTGTCCTGATTGGTACCTAGTTCTTCTGGCTGTGCAAGCAGTCCCTCTGGTGTGGAATATCTTCTGAACAAGTCTGGTTATTTTTATAACGGGCAAATGTGTTTCTGGAAGAGTAAACCAAACTGTATCATACTGAAGAATGTTCTCAGCCTGTAATAGTGTAATCTCGTGTTTTCATTCTGAACACAACAGCCACCAGAAAACGAAAACCACTCTTGACTGATTCTCGTGGCTAACGAGGTTTATGACAACAAAACTGTGTGCAGTGTTACTACACTGAGGTGTTGTTACCTCAGACCTGAAAGTGCAGTTCGAGATGAGGATATGCTGTCCACTAGCTCCGTGGGCTGCCCTGTGTAACCAGCAGTGGCAGAGGTCCAGCCTGAGTTTTCAGAGAAACAGTCCTGGTTTCTTTATGGTCCTTTTGGAGCCTTCATGAGACAGAAGTGCTTGTTGTGGAGACTGGGAAGGAATAGTGGTGATGTGCTCAGCTCCTGAAACACAGGCCTGACAGCTGTTCCTGCCAAGAAACGTTCTTCCCTGGTGGGACATTGAGAGGCTTGAGATGTCATCCTGTTTTCCTGTGCCCCCTGAGGCTGCAATAAAAGGCCTGGTCCCTTAATGCATCTGGCTGTGGGTGATGGCATGGTGAGATGAACTAGAGTAGTTTGCTTTGTTTCAGTTCTGCTTTGTTTACCTGTCTGAAGGCTTTGTATATGTTACTATAGTAAGTGAGATGCAGTTAAAATTCTTATTTGCTATCCTGCTATCCTTCATATTTCACTTTAAAGTAGTTGAATGTTAATTGTAATGCTTAAAAAGCTGTATCCTAGCATGGCTGTGTGTGCCTCTAAGTTTTTCTGGCCATGATACCGTTACTAACCTCCCTGATAGAGGCAGAACCAAAGTGTCTGTCCTGTGTAGAAACTTCTGCAGTCACCAGAGGAAAGTCATGGGCTTTTTTACAATAAAGCTCTGAACAAAATTCCTGTCTTTAGGTGAGTGTTAGCTCCTGCTAGGTGCGGCCTGACTATTCCCCTGGGGGAATCATTTCACGCCCATTGTTTCCCTAGAAAATTTATAGTTCCCAACTGCACTGCTCAGTTCTGTATAGATGCAAACCATGCTGACTCATTTGCTGAACTGCAGCCTTGCTCCATGTAAACACAAGCACACTTCTGAAATATTTAATTTGTAATGTCCTCTGTGGAGAGCTATCCCACAGCTCCTGGCATAATTCCCAGAAGCAGCAGATTCTGGGGTTCTGGGAGTTTCAAAGGCCATTGGTGCCCAGTGGGATAATCATCTGAACTAGTTCAGTGTAGTTTATCCTGGCACTGGGACAGTTCAAACTGAACAGGTATTTAATCTTGCTTAAAGCAAGTCTGCTTTGAACAATACATGGTATGTGTATGAACGATCTGAAGCCTGTTGGGACATGGCTGTCAGGAGATCTACATGGAGGGAAATCTTTGTTATGGCAAGTACACTTTGGTGTAGATGTACCTCCTAACAATTTCTAAAACAACCTCTGTGGGCAGTTACAGTAAAATCAGGAATGAGCTATTAGAAGATTTGTTTTCTTAGTACTTCTGTGGCAAATAACAGCGGTAATTGTCTTGTGAAATACCCAAGTTTATATCCACAGGTAAAATGCATGTTAAAAAAAACTTCTCAGAAATACAGAAACTCACTCCCATTCATGCACACAAAAATCCTCATTCTTTTAATTGAAAATAAATTACAGTTTATTATTTGACTACCAAGGAGGAGAGTGAAACCAAAGAATAATTTTTAAGTACTCTTATTTTGTCTGTCCCTGCTAAGTACAGTATTGGAATTTTAAGATAAATATCTTCTCCTTTAAAACAGTAATTAGTTCAGTTGAGACTAGTTGATAAGAAACTAGAGTCCTTTGGTTCTTTTGTGGGTTTTAAAATATGGGGTTGTTTTTTGGTTATTATTGTGAGCTTGGTTGAAAGAGTGATCCATTATGATAAGTACAGAGAATAATCTGGGAGAGGTTCAGTGCATCTCATGGGTGGTCTAAATCAATCCCATATCACCTGCTCAGGTGGGTTGACTGTCAGTGCATTACCTGAAATTGTTAAACATCATCTGTTTGTTGAACTGTGCTAAGCTTTGCTGATGTCATAACTCATCCCACCATCCTGCAACATTTTAAGCTTCCATTCTTAATTTTTTATTTCAAGAACAAGATTTTAGAGACACTGGAGTAGTGGGATGTGCTCAAAACTGGGTAAGTCTGGGTAGCAGAAGTGGTTCCAAACCCTGGAGAAAAAGCTCCTGGTGCAAATGGGGCTCTGGAGCTCACTGAGGTCCCCTGGGGATAAAAACCATTGCTCCCACTGCCAGGACACAGCAGCACTTGTGTCCGTGCAGTGTCAGTGCAGCAGGGGAAGCAAATCTGGGCTCCTACCTTTACAGATGGTAGGATTTGAAGGTAATGTGCCTGTCAGTTCTTTGACTGTAGGAAGGGTACTTGGCATGGTACTGTTTTGGTACAAGAACCATCTTTTCTGTGAGTATGATTCAAGGCTCAACTTATTTTCCTTCTTTATTGGTATGGGGAATTTCCTTAGAATTGTGGCTTAATTCACAAATTAATTTTACTAGAAAGACTTCTTTATCTGAAGTCTGAAATTGAAGTGTACAGATGTGGCATTTTTTTGCTTAAGTGTGCTGAGAGATATGCTTGCCATTAGCAGAGTCCCGTTACTTACAAGGTAGGCTTACAGCCCATATTTCAAAATCCTGCTTTCTGTGATGGCTGTTAGTGGCATTTTTCTTTGAAAAGCAAAGGAAGTTAAAAATTGTGTCTGCATCTGTTATTGTTGCTATGACAGCTGTCTTTGTCCAGTTTTAACCATCCTATTCTGAGTATAGGATGACTGGGGTTGTAACATTAATGGCTACAGGCAGAGGAAGTAGAAGTGGAGGTCTTTCAATCCTGTCTCCTTCACTCAGTCAAAAAATATTTCTTCTGAGTTACACTAGTTTTAATGAAGATGCAATGAGCCAAAACATTCCATTACTAACTCTGTTTTGGTGCCTGGTGTAATTAGGACTGATATGGTTATGATATAAATTAGTAGCCAGTTCCTTAGCACTATTTAATCATGGTTTGTCTTGGGCAAGACAGATGCTATTGCTGATACTGTGATTCTGAGACTTGAAAACTGGGAAGATCTCTTGAAATAAGGTGATGCAATTTTTGTACAAAGTCACGTACAAAATCATATAGTCTTCAGATGGCAATTGTGAAACAAGCGAGTGCTCCTTGCAACATGCTATCAGTTATTGCATAAGCAGGCACGAAATAAGGGCCACCCCTCTGTCTAGGTGAGCAGTGGGATGTGCTGTTGTCAGGTGCCAACTTACTTTCAAACTGATGTACAACACCAGTGTAAAAAAGATGTAAAATAGCCCATGTTTACTCAAACCCTCCTTTCTAGCATGCTG
Source organism: Vireo altiloquus (assembly GCA_013396875.1). Taxonomy (NCBI): domain Eukaryota; kingdom Metazoa; phylum Chordata; class Aves; order Passeriformes; family Vireonidae; genus Vireo; species Vireo altiloquus. The sequence continues at coordinate 77,769 of VZRF01008083.1, forward strand.
AACGTCTTCCTCTGAAGTGGATAGCTAACTTCTGTGTAGTCAGAGTCTATATTAAGAGTTTGTAAATGGCTGTCTTCCTAATGCTAGCTGGAAAATACTGTCATGAGAGAAGGGTCTTTGTAAGTTAGATGGCAATGTGTTAGTCTGAGTAACACATTGTTGGTGGTAAAGTTGCAGCAGCTTGGAAAGCTCTGTGACCCTAATCCAGATTTGTTTTAGAGGGTAACTTGTAATACAGAATCTTGAACAGTTTAGTCCAGTTGGAGGGTCAGCTGTCTATTTTGGAGATCACACTGCTGCCTTTTAAGATGAAAGCTGTGTTTCTTGAATATGAGCTCCTTTTTGTCTGCTTGCTCTGCCTTGTCTGAGGGAAGGAGCAGCTGTAGTCCATTCGCCAGACCTGCATTTGGCTGTTGCTGCCATTGTGTTGTGTGTAAACATGTACCATTATTTTGTATCATATAGCAGCTTGTTCAAAAGGGTCTCGCATTCCCCAGCTGTTCTGCAACTTTTCCATCTCTGAGCTTGCCAGCTGCTTAATACAGGCAACTGTAGCTGCATTTGTTTCTCTGGTGTTAAGTATTAGTGGAGATAAAATTGTCTTGTTGTTAAATGTTAGGTGCTGCAAGCCCCTCTCCTGCTTCGAATGGACTTAAAACAAAAGTAGACTGTTCTTACTATATCAAAGTTGTTAGAAGTTTTCTTTGACACTAGTTGAAGAGATTGCATAAAAATCTTTGTTTTGTAGATATGGAATAAATATGAAGTACAATTGTGTTTACGTGTATATATGCATCCACAGATTGTAGCAGTAACTAATCCGAAAGAACTGGGTTACAAAAAGGTGTGCCTTAAAGCCATGTCAACAGCTCATTTGTTTAACCACTTCTCTGAACAATGTTCAGTTTAACAAGGCATCCTGTGCTCTCTTGTCAGCCAACGCTTTTGTTTACTGAGTCTGGGTACTTTTGTTTCAGTGGCAGCACTGCTCAGACTGGATGTCAAGGAAAGAACAGGGGCTCTGCAGTGTCTTGTATCTGCAGTGAGTGCTTAGTCCAGGTGAGGAAACACAGGCTGAGACCTGTCTTTTCCAGCCTGCTGTCCCTGCCATGAAAATGATAGGAAGTGTCTGGAAAATGGTTTGTGTGACTGAACTCCTCTTTTCTGCAGCTTTGAATCCATAGCTGTCTGCCTGGAGATACAGAAGTTAAAAGAGTAAATTCAAGCACCTTTGGAAAAAGGAGATAATTCTCTTACTGACTAAAGTTACTATTCGAACCACTTAACTGACTACAATGTCAGTTTGAAACTTTGGGTGAGGAGGAGGTTGCTGCAAGAGATTGCTAAGGAGAGTGATACAGCAAAGTTTTCAGAGGCTTGAGCTGGTGCCATTAATTAGTATTCCATACTCCTGTACAAGGGGATAAATCAGCTGTTTACTTGAAATCATATTTAATGCAGCTTGTATTTGAAGAATGTAAATTTGATTTTTTATGGTTTTGCTATTCATTTCATGGAAGGAAAGGTCTCGTGCATTCTTGCTCCTGATAGCAGAAAAGGCTGCCCCAGGGTCCAAGTTAACCATTGTAACTGGCCTCAATGCCCTATTATTCAGAGAGGAAATTTCCAGGTTACTGTAAATACAGTTCTATTTTCCCCACCCTTTCACCAGGCCTCCTCTATCCTTGCTCGTTGTAGCTTTCATGTTCATGTTAAACATCAACACTTCCTAAATTATGCTAGGATGACTCTGGCTTCATAATAGAGCCTTGACCTGTAAAAACAAAAGCAAAACTGTAAAAAAAGTCTCTTGATTTAAGGTAGCATGTTTCAGGATCGGTTTTTTGTATTGCCAAATAGCTGAGAGTTTGAACTTTTCCATTCTAATGCTAGTGTCTTAAAAGAAGTTGCAACACTGTCGTTGGCTAGATGCTTGCACTTGTCTTCTGGAAAGTTAATTTTTCAAAGTCAGTGCTGGAGCACTAAATCATTATTTGTCTGAAATCACAGCAGAAATACAGGCTTATAGTTTGAAGCGATCATACTAGATGCATAGTTGTGTTGGCTGAGCAGAGTCAGAGATATTTGATTAAAATAACACAGAAAATGTAGAAATGAATGTGTGTTCTGGATTTAATAAGTGCATGTGTAAACAGTTCTTTAGAAAACAGGTACCAGGAGTTCTCTTTCAGAATAGCAGATGGACCACACTTTGAAAACACAGGAAGATAATTGAGTGTGATAGTGATAGCATGGAGAGAGATGTAGGGAATGGAGGAGGAATTCGTGTCACAGGGAAGGTTAGGGAGAGCATCTTAACTTTTTTTTTTTTTTAAGTGTTGCTGATTAATTCATAAATCCCTTTGGAATGAGTTTAGGGAATGGATGTAGAGGAGATTGGGAGAAGTGGATTTTGGAAAGTAAGGAAGTGTTGGTTTTTCCTCAGTTGAACAGAGGAGGAAGACTATCTGATTAATAAGCAGTGTTCAATTATTGAAGGCTTTAGGAGAAATAAATATTTCTTTCATGTTGAAGGGGGTGGGAATTGAAGTGAAAAGACTTTAAATGGCCTTAAATTGCTCAAACATGTTTAAAATAATAGAGAGGGGAAAAAAAGGGATTACCCTCTCACCCACCTTCAAAGGCTGTTTTAATTATGTTGGTGGTAGTTTTGGGAAGGCATAAAAATAGAGCATTTGAGAAACCTTTTTGTTAGGTGTTTTTCTTTCTTTCCTTCAAATGAAAGGTTCTGCCAGTGTTTTTAACTTGGCTTAAATTTGCTTCATCCTCTACAGGAGAAAATATTTATTTTAAAGTTTCCTCTAAACTTAAATTGGCTTCCCAGCCAATTTAAAGACATGTCTGTCTATGTAATACCTTCCAACTCCAGGAAAGCTGAAAACTGTAAGGCTTAGTGGAGGAGGAGACCTTGTTGATTGCACAGGAGAGCAGCATTTCCAGCAGCATAAAAATTGCTGTTCTGAAAATGTAGCTTGAATTAATCCCTTCCACCTTTGTTTCCTTTTTCTGTTGTTAATCATTTCCATTGCTCAGCTAGTGGTAAGTGCTGTTGTGCCTGCCTCACTCCACTGCTTCTTCCACTGTTCTCTGGGAGTAAAAATTAAAGTATGTGTAAATTTAAAGACAGAAATAGAGAGTGGCAAATAGAGCTTCTTCACTAAGCTGCAAGTTTATGAGATTTATGATCTTTAACTTTGGCACTTAAAGTTATTTCTCTCCAGGGTGGTCATTGCAGCTCTTAGTGTGGGTTGTCCTGCACACTGATGCCTTTGGGTGCCTGTTATCTCACAGGCTGTGTGGCTCAAGTCTCTGCCCTATGTGTAGCTTATCAGCCATAAGTCTCCCCAGAGACCACTTACACAAAATTGTCTCTATCACTGGTAAGATTCAAGGCTTTGAAAGAAGTTTGCTTAAGCAAAAGTTGCAATAACGAACAAACTTACAAAAAGAAAACAATATATTTACAGAGGTAATATGTGTCATTAAGGATCTGGCTTAGGCTTGCCTGTTATAGCTGCTTGTGCTGTGGATGCTTTGCCTTGTTTGTGTGCTGCAGTGAGGCTGTGTTCTTGTCTGTAATTAATTAGCATTTAGGTGTCAACTGCTGAGAAGTACCAGCACTGCTGCTGCTTCTCCCACCTGACTCTACAAAACTGCTTAGCTGAGGTATTCCTGTTTAGATCACACTCTTGGCTTTAGGCTTAAACTACTTAAATCAGAGCATTCTGTCATTTGTGGTTTAAAGTATATGCTGTGACAAATATCACTTCAAAAGAGTTTGTACAAACCTTGGAAAGCTCAGAGAGTAAAGATTCTCCAGAACTCTATAAACACCCTGACCGTGGGATTGCACCAAGCCTCTTCTGAGAGCTCTCCCTTGTGCCTGTCCTCTTCCTTCCTGTTGTATTGCAGAGTGCCAGTAGTTGACAGGCAAAGGATTTGTTTTTCCCGAAATACACTTGTTTGTCTTGTCTCCATAATATTTGTTGTATGCCTGACTTGACAACTTGCATGCAAATACCTATTTTTATACTGTTTTTGTGGGTTGGCAACAAAGTAATTGTGGCTTCCTACTGCAAGCAAAAGCCTGGTGTACGGAACAGAGTTGTTTATATGGATTCCTGGTATGGAATGGAAGTTTAATTCGTTTAGCTTGAAATTAAATTGCACTGGATAAAATGAACTTTGAATTTAAGTGGCACTGAACCCAGCTAAACAATTTTCTATGGTTTACATTGATAAAAACAAACTATAGCATGGCTAACTACTTCTAGGGATGCACTTCAGGTTCTTAAAACTTGTGGTTTAAGAGGGGAATGCTCATCTTATGCTTCTGTAATAAGCTTCGTATCTGAAATGCACTGTGTGGTGTACCCTGCTGGGTTAGTACAGCCACAGATAACTTTAAGGGATTTGTGTGGGCAAGGAGAAGGCAGATGAAGCATTCCAGGTGAGATATAAATTTCCATAGCCTGGTTTGGGAACCTAACCTGCCTTACTGTAAGAGATAGAGAGCTGTGAAAAAGAAGTTGCCACTGATTTTGTTTCATCTGACCTGCTGTTAGAGAACCTAGTAGCCTTTTAAAAGAAATCTTTAAAGCAGTATTTGGTTGAACATGCTTTTTCTGGACTCCCAGGAGGTGCTTGCCAGCAAGGATCTCCTGACATCAAAAGCAAAACCCCAAAAAGCCCATGTATGTGTGTGAAGTAAGGAAGCCGGGAATGAGAATGGTTTTGTGCTGAACTTCAGCTGAAAGATCTTTCCAAATGCAATAAAGGGAGCACCTTCATTACTGCCTTCAAAAATTATGATGACTTGTGAGATTCCTAGAGTAACATACAAATTAAGACAGTGTCCTTCCAATAAAATAAATGTTACTTCATTAAATCTTTCTTATGTGAAGACCAGTATGAGAACTTTTAATCATGCCAGTCACCTCTGAAACAAAGCAAGTAATCTTGGTGTTACAGAGGTTTGTTTCTTAAGGAAGCCCTGAAAAAACTTTTTCCATGAACATGTTGGTATGAATTGGCATGCTTCCTTGCACAGGAAACCACAAATTCTTATTGTGGAAAACTTCTAACTCTTATAAAACAGTCATTAGTTTTGTGTATTAAATGTGCAGAATGTTCTAGTTTTTTTTCGTGTGGCCACTGGAGAGCTGCTCTAAGAAATGCTTTTCTTTTGATAAACAGAAGATCACTTGCTCAAATGTTTCCAGTCACTTGTAGTCACTGTGCATGCTGCTGGGGTGTGGATACTTCTCAAATGCCTACATTATTGCTCAATTATTTTTACCCCCTCGAGTCTGACATTTGCAGCAACTGCACATGACCCCTGTATTAAATACAGTAATGAGTTTGATGAGTTGCTTTGTTAGGGTTTCTCCAGCCGGTGCACTTGAAATTGCCTTTGGTGGTGGGGCAGCTCCCAGAGCAGCATCAGTCAGTGCACACACACAAACACACACACAGAGACATGCTGTGCTTGTGTGCACTCCCTGGAACACCTGTGTGCAATGTCAGTGTGACTTGGACACCTCTAGTTTCTGATGTGTACTACAGGCTGGGAGCTTCAGGTTCAAGTGACTGGAAGAGCTGCTTCTATGACTTCACTGAGCATCCCACTTTTTCTTTATGCTACTCATTTTCAGTCTTTACCTTTGTGATCTGGTCTTATCAACCTCTTTTTTTTTTCTTTTATTTTTTTTTAATCCCTATTCTGGACTTGGTATGCAAGCTCTGATCAAACTGCACGTGAAGCAAAACCCTTTCTTAACTAAGAACTGCATCCATAGTTTTTGTTCCTTTCAAATACACTATCAAGAGTAGAACTCAAATTACATACCACATTCTTCTTATTTTTTTTTAAATGACAGAAGAAAGGACAGTGGGTGGGGATGTAGCAAATCACATAAGTGCTTGTTTGGTTTTGGTTGGGTTTTTTTGTTTTTTTTTTTTAGTACATGCTATTTGTTTGGAACAGATTTGTTATGTCTTCATCAATGTTTTATAGTTTCTACTATTTTGGAGTGTTAGCTGGGTTCTCAAGTACTGGAACATTACTGCTGCTATTTAAGGCAGGACATCTGTCATGATGTGTCTAGAGTCTGATTTCCCCAAGCCTGAACTACTCTTGCCTATATGCTCTACCTATGTAGCCATTGCTCTTTCTACGAGCTAAAAATAAGAGAGGTTAAATGATTACTTGAAAGTCTGTAATTTCTGAGAACAGAAACTTGCCAGTAGCTATGTCTTGTGTCATCTGGACAATGCTTTGGCAGAGTTTTAAGAATTTGCTAAGATGGGCCAAATTAACTTTCCTTTCTGGTCAGGCATAACTTTCTGTGCTGGAAGGATGTGCACAAAAGAAATGCATGTTTCTCACAAACAGGGTTAACACTGTGTCATGCTGCACACACCAAGGCTTCTGGGACTGAGCCCTGACAGCATCCTCCCAGTGTCCCACCCTCGGCTTCCTCCCTTGCTTCTGGAAGTCGTGGCTTGCATATCTGCTTCCTTGGGATTTGGGACTTTTCCCTTGCAATAGCCTCAGTATAAGTACCCTCTCAACTGTGGTTGATGTTCCAACAGTTGTTCAGTTTGCACACTTTTACTGTAAATACTATTAACAATATCATTACAGTATTATCAAGTATTCTGTGCACAGGATAATGAAGCTGCTCTGTGGAGCCTCACAATCCTTCTGCAGAAGGGCCAGACTCTTTTAATCTAAAGAAATTATTCCTCTTCTCCCACTGAAACCCTACTCTGAAAACTTTGTTCTAGAGACAGTTTTAATGAGCTTTGAAACCTGTATCACAATTTTCAGAACAACCCCTTTATGTCTGTGGCCTTGCAATAATGCCATTTTTGGGGATGAAATTTTATGACTCCTAACAGCTCTCTGCTCCTCCCATTTCCCTCTTTCCTTCCTGCTCCCAGCTGCATGCATGTGCTGATTATTCTGGGGTGGCTCTACTCCACTCCTTCAACTTTGTAAGCTGCTTTATCTCAGGTTTTGGTTGCTGGGTCAGCACATCAGTGTCTGCTCTTAGTGAACCAAGGAAGGTCTCAGACCTCCAATGCATGTGGGAGCTGGCACAGAGGGGACAGTGTCAGACTGGACAGAAAATACGTTCATTACACAGTTCTCTTTGCCTAACATGGATCCATGGATGAACGTGAGTTTTCCGATGGCGCCTCTCAGTTCTGATTTGACAAATTAAAAGCTTTCCAATGGAACACTGAAGTAGCATTTATTTGAAGCTTAAAATGCTGCAATTGGATTGTTTTTTTTTCCTTTGTGTTAGTAGCTCTTATGCCACACTATGTTTTTACATGTTGTTTGTTTAAGGGAAGCTTTACACTTCCCAGGGAAGGTCAGAGCTGGGAAAGGCCTGAAACGATTGCAGTTGCTTGGCTCTGTTGGACTGTAACTGTGGATGACTCTTATTAATCTAAAATTGCAGATGCTTTGCTGTTCATCAGATTGTAAAAATGCTATGAGACCATCCAGCATCTTTTAGAGATAGCCTGAGTTACAGAATTTTGGAATTAGAATAGTCATGGTGACAGCATGTCTCTTTGTACTGGTGGAGAAAATTAAAGAGAATGGGGAATAAATCCTAAGGAGTCAGGAGATTTGAAATAACTATACATTGGTCAATGCAAACAACACAGAAAATTTTGGGAAGCTTTGTTAAACTTGGGCCGGGTACTTAAAGGTTTACTAGAGAGTAATACATGCTATTGAACTTAATGGTTTTGGCCTGTGATCACCAGTGAAGGCCTGCTTTTTCACCTAGTTTTGCAACTGGGGATTTACTTTGGCACAAGGAAGGTAAGTTTCTTATTTGAGTTAGCAGGATGCAAGTGTCTGGTTGGAAACATTCCTGGCAATGATCTGATTCCTAGCCTTTTCTGTAACTGCTCAACAGTACCACCAATGCATATTTGGCCACAAAATAGTTCTAACAACTTGCATAAACTCTAGGATTTTTTAATGTCTCAGAACCACTCTGCTATAGGGTACAAGCTGGTCATTTATAAACACTGGCTTGAAACAAAATAACTGTATTTAACAGAACCGTTGGTGGATGGTCACTTCCAGGTGCCCTGACTTCCTAGGAAGTGCCAGCTGAGTTTATCAAAACTTGCTTCTGCTTGCTGACTTCATGGCATCCCAGGTGCAGCTTGGTAAACTGACTGCTGGCCACTGGCCCTGCACACCTTCCTCACAGTACAGGAGTCTTGTGTCTGAAGACATCATCTCCCAGACCAAGATCTCCAGATTACTGCTGGGCTTTGTTTAGAAAGGACACCTGAGCTGGCTCCATTGCTTGCTGCAGGTGTTGAATTGCTCCAGTGTTTTAGAGGAGGCTGTGCTGTAGTATCAGCATATTCTCCAGGCTAATTCATATATACATTTTTGACCAAAACAAAAGAAGGCCCTATCTTCTTTTACATCTCACCAAAACTTTTGCTCATTATAAATTGAATTGAAGTATTTGAGTTAAAGAAAAAAAACCCCAAACAACAAACCACCAAAACAAAACGAATTGATTTCTCACTTCATTCTGGCAGTAGATGCACATCCAGTGTGTGAAGGAGAGACTCATGTGTTAAGCTCCAGATGTGAGAGGGTGTTCTGAATTACAGGTACATGAAATAAATTTCAGAGCCATCTGGCAATGAGCAGAGTGCAACTGCTTGACTCTTGACTGCCTTGAACTTCACTTGTATAAGTGAACCTCTTCACAGGCTTTCTGTTGAGGAGTGTGCTGAAAAAGATTCTCATAAGATTTTTTTTAAACATTATTATCTGGGGATCTTATTATCCAAAATACTGCATAATGTGGATCTGAGATTTAGATTCCAAGTTAATATATCTCCATAGCAAAGTCCATGTTGTTTAGAGATTTTGCCATGTTAATTGTTAACAGAGGTGCTCTCACTGCTCAGTTGAGCTGCAGGGTTTGTTAGCTGAGCACTGCTTGTAGCACTCTGTTGTTTAAGTGCTATTTTTGATGTCTCACAGCACTGACATGTTTAACTTAATAGATGTGACATGGAGGAGCCTTATCCTGAAATCTGCTTCTGCAACTTAGTTGGGACTGTTCAGATTGTGCTCAAAAATACTACTTTATATTTTCTCTGGGGTTATTTGCACCATTGATTACACTAATTCTATTTAAATGATATACTTACTTTGATCTTTGAGCACAAGATCTGATTTTTTTTTTGGTTGTTCATGGCAACCTGAGTATTGTGTTTTATATTTGGTTTTTGTTTGTTTGGTTGGTTTTTTTTGATCTTTAATAGCTTCAGTATTGAGTGTTGTTTAGAACAAGGATTTATTTGTGTGTGCACCTGGTTCACAAGATTCACTGTTATGTCTCAAAGTGTCTTCAGAGTCTTAATTCATCTTGGCTACTGCCCTTGCTTCGTTTCTTTCTTGTGTGGTACTATCCATTTCCAAGAACTTGGAATTACAGCTCTCACTCTCATGTATAGGCAGGTCTTCAGTCTTGTTCTATATTGCTCAGTGAAGAGATCTCAGTTGTTGTCAAGGAAGCTTGAGATGCTTTGAGGTGTTGCAGATCAGAAGACCATTATAGTTCTGTAAGAGCTCCTCTGTTCTCCAGTGTGGTCACTAACAGAGCATTTTTGAAAATTCACATAGGTGAACTGAAGTGCAGCGAATCCAAAATGCCCCTCATTATGTTATTTTGTTAGGAAAATATATAATTTTTTAAACTTTTGGAATTCTTATATTTTTAAAATTTATTTGTAATGAAATTAGTTCCATTAATAAGGGAGTTGTTTTCAGTCATGCTGTCACAAGATGCTGAACTTCAGGAGAGACATCTAAACATGTGGGATGTCATGAATCCATTGTAAAGAGATGATCTGAATGGGCCAGAGCACAACCTGCTGATTAAGGATCATGCATCATTAGTCATGTCTTTCTGCCTTGTCTGAGGAAACCAAATGTTTAATGTTCCTTCCATTTCTGAATCTGGCCTTTCTAGAGACCGTATTTAGCAGTGACTGTTGTCTTTGGTAGGAAATTGAACTGTTTCTATTTTGAATTTTATGGTCTTTTTTCTGTAACTAGTTGATTCTTGGGTATTTGGGAAATTTCTTTGGTGTGTGTTCCCCCTTAACTTGCTCCAAAGACTTCCTCACTTGACATCGGCCACATCCAGTTGATCCAAACAGTCCCATCAGCTGAGATTTTGTTTTCTGTTGGAGTTGGATGATGTGCTTGTGCATTTTAGGATGATGCACAATAACCTGACCAGGAGAGATGGCTGTGGAAAAACGACGAGGAAAACAGAATTCCTATTTATGTGACCTCTTATTATCTTCAGAGAAAGGGCTGATGGAAAGCAGGTATATTCTAAGGGACTACTTTTTTATTACCAGTCAGCACATCTTAAATTCTCATTTAGCACTTTAGCCTTTGTCTGACCTCCACCAGATCTTCTCCTTTAGCCATATTTGCAGTATCTTTCTTTTCGGGCCAAAAAAAAGGAGGCATGCTTGTTCTAATATGCCATTTTTTGGTTTGTGCAACACTCAATCATTTTGCTGATGTGGGGAAGTAGTGTGAGTTTGGAAGGAGAGCATGAGTTATGTGCATGATATTGTCTCAATAGAGAGATTTTGTCTCTATAGGTAAAGACCCAGTGAGGGTAAAAAAAAAAAAAACAACAAAACTCTTGCAGACTAATTTGAAATACTTGATTTTCCAAATTGTACAGCTATTACATGTAGAACTGTCTTTTGAAAGATTTTTTTCCCCCTCAGTTCTTGAACTGCAGAAATGGACACCTATCTCTGTTTGGATAAGTGCTGGCAAATTCAAAAATGTGAGTGATTTTTGTGATGAACTGGAATTTCAGAGGTGACACTGCTGTTGTCTCTGTCCTTGAATGCAGCAAGTCTGTTCCTCTGTGGTCCTGTAGTAAACACTTGTGATCTCTCGACTTTGTTGCATATTAGAAGTTCAGCATCTGTAAAGCAATGAATACTTTATGCTGCTAATGGCTTTGGAGTAACTTAATTTAAATGGAAACTAAGCAGTTCCTTACCTAAAATGTGCTCCAGATTGTGTTTGTAAATGTTCTAGAGGTTAAATGATGCATCTGATTTTCAGTATTTCTCATATATTTAAGGGAGACAGAAAAGTATCAAAATTGATGAAACCAACTGAAAGCTGATTTGTTTTGGAGAAAGAGGTCAGAGTGGCTTGAAGGAATGACTCTCTAGGCCTTAATGCTTTGTATTAACACTGAAACTTATGTACTGGGAATGCCATAGACTTAAATTACAATAAGGAGATAACATGGCAGAAAAGTGAGTCAGAGAAGTGAGGTAATCTAAGAAAATCAAATAAAATTCACCTTGTAATAATGAATTCTTGGATGTATGGAGTTCTTTGAAGAGGTTGTTAAGAACTGTAATTTGCATAATTGAATGTGTGTACTAAAGGAAAAAACTGCTATTGTTATGAAGTCGGAACATGCAAATGTCTCTGAGTCTGAAGAAATGTTGCAAAAATTCATTTTGAGAACTTGGAAGACAATCTAATAAGCTTGTGTGGAAATCTGCTCCATAGTACTGTTAGGTTGGCAGGAGACACTGGTTTGCATGCTAATAAAATATCTCTTTCATGAGTGCTCCTACTCAACAAGACTAAGAACATTATAATTTGGTTTTGCAGCCCTTTCAGAAGATGTCCTACATAACTGATGCCCCTGCCAAAGGAGCTAAGAGAGACACTGTAATGGAACCATCTCTGATGTCACATTTTAGTTGTTAAGGAGCTATTAAATAATGAAACCTTTAAAGCTAAGATCATTATTTCACTTTGGCTAAAATTGGTATTTATTTAATTACAGTTGTGCTCCATTTCTAGGAGGTTTAGGGGAAAATTTTTGAAGTTGTAATTGTTCTTGCTCAGATAAACAGCTGAGCAGGCAATTGACTGATAGACATTAGTGTCTAACAGACATCAGTTAGACATCAGTGTCTGCCTGTGTTAGGGTATGATTTCAGGATGGATGACTGTGACTTGAATTAATGGCAGCTGGCTTACAGATATAAAAGGAATCTTCTCTTAGCCAGGTATATCTTAGTCAACTTTACTGAAGTTATTTGAATGTACACTCAGGTGTATACAGGGATCTGGGTAAAACTTGGACTGTCTGTCACTGGGATATCCACACTCATACTGTCTACAACATGTGGCAATTGCAACACTTTTTAAAAATTGGATTTGTGGGATGAGCTAGTTCCTGCAGCTAGTGCTTGGCTTTTATTCTGGTATAGCTAATTGATATGTGGAAGGAATTCAAGCTGCAGATTAAGGAGTGTGCCTGTGAGAGCTCAAGCAATGTGATTTGCCCTCTAAACTCATGACTGAAGCTCTAACTATAGTCCATGTTTCTGGCCACTGTTTCTGTCCCGGGGCTCTCTACCAGAAGAGGTTCCCACTGCTGTTACTTGCACGCTGGCCTGTGTCAGAGGTAGCTCTCAGCAGGACTGCACACTGCAAATGGCACAGCCCCAGTTTCTACCCAAGGCCTGGCTGAGCAGAGCTGTGCAAGTGCAGGTTAGAAGTCACTGAGATAACATAAACCCAGCAGACTTGGGGCTGCCAGTTGGCTGATACATGAAGTGGGTGTTTTACAGCACACGCTCTCTAAACTGCAAGGAAGATATTGCAGACAAGAGTTGATTCCTAGATGTGCTGCAAACCCTGGTTTGTTTGTATTGTGCTGTGAAGGTTAGTTTAAGTTTTTTTTCCTCCTCTTTTTTCACCTATAAGTAGGGAAATTCATTTGAACTTAGATGAATGTCAGCAGTGATGCAAATAGTTAACTTTTTGAATTAGCAGAGCAGCTTACCTGGCTGAGAGGGAATTGCCTTTCTACTAAAGTGTTTAGCTTTTCATTGTCTTGTTACCAGCCTTAAAAAAACACCTCACTCTGTCATTTAAAGTGAAACATGGTTGCCTAAAACTCAGTATAAAAAAGAAAATGTACCCATTGTGTATGTTTCAGAGCAGGCACTTGCCTGCTGCTGGCTGACTGGCAAACTGCCCTAGACAGATAGGTTAGGAATTTCTATGGAGCCAGGGAAAAATGAGAGGACACCCCCTGACGTGCTCGTGTCTCTGATCTGCAGTTGCTCAAGTGTGTGGAGCAGGGAGTGTGCTTGTTGGGATGCCTTCCCAGCTGTGCATGGAGGAGAGGAGTGCTGGCTGAGCTTGCCAGCTCAGTGATAAGGGCTCCAGGTGGGGATCACAGTAAACATGCTGTGAGAATCACAGCCCTGCTTTCCCAGGAGTTACATGAGGCAAAGATGTTCTTCTGTCACTTGTTCTGCTGGAAGCTTCTTGCTGCTAACAACTAAATGTGCAAAGCAGTCAAACTGTGGCTCTTCCAGCCTTCCTGGTGCTCTGACTTAGGGTACTTGCTTCTGTTTTCAAAACTGAATTTGTCAGCACAGCACAGACTTCACTCTGAAAATGTAAAATCTTACTCTAAGTGCTTCTTGTGTTGTAATAAATGTACATAACTTTCCTTTACAAGGTCTGCATATCATGCTTGGTTTTTCTCCCCACTGTTTGTTCACTACCCTGCCAACAGCATAGGTCTCTTCTGAACAGGTTCATTTGAATGGTAATATCATTTCTTCCAGTAAATTCAGACTATTGTATTCTACATACAGTATTCACAGCTGTATTGCTGACTAACAAGACAGCTGTTGGCTACAATGCATTTACCACAAAATTGCTCTAAGGCTTAGGTTATAATTTGAGACAGTTACCTTAAACCAAAAGAACCTAAGTCCATAAGTAAACTATTAAGCAGCATAAACTTTTTAATGGCAGAGAGAGTTAGCAAGGAACTATGCAAACCCTACAGGGCAAGATGATCTCTACCACAATTATGTAGACCGCTAAGTTAGTAAAATTCCGGAGCTTTGCTCATGAATAAGACTGGATTATTTGCGATGTGATTTCATAAAATAAACAAGAAGACTAAAGGCTCCAGAGGCTACTTAAGGTTTTGCAGAGGGGTAACTATTAATACTTAAATGTTTAAAGTATGTGTGATGTGATACATGGCAAAGTTGTACAAAGTATGCCTTAAGAAATAAACTTATTGTTAGATAGGTGCTGAATTTCTTTACCAGTATAGCTATGTTTCCAACAGGTCACTTCAATAATCTATTCAAAATAGCCTTTAAATGTTCAGTCAGGTTTTTGCTACTTGCTCTGCTAGATAATATATATTGCTAAATACTTTCTCTCTGCTGTATTCTAATTGTCATAATAAAGTGAGCATTGCTGTGACCTTTTTCATTTTGCTTTGATACTATTCACACATCTCTGTTCTGATCCCATCTATCCCATCTAATTCTCCTACCTATGACAGTGGTGCCAACAGAAGCACTAGGAAGAATACAACAGTTGCACTAGAAAAAAGTGCTCCCCAGAACATTGGAGGAGAGAGATGGCTGAGGTGTTCAGCCATGGAGTTGGTGGACTTCATCCTAATGGCTTGTCCTGCCCGGTCTTTGAGACAGCCAGCCCCAAACAGCAGCAGAGGTACAGCCAGCACTCTGGAGATCATAACAGCTTCCTTTTGGGGTGCCTTAAGAATGGGTTGTGTCTCCTCCTTTTTTTGAGAGAGGAGAAATGCGTTTCATCTTTTGAGGGGCACCTTATCTAGGGAACATGGGAACACCCTCAAGACTGTCTTGCCCTTTTTTTAATTTTTCTTTGGTGCTAGGAGTTCGTCCAATTGAGACAAAGCACTATGCATACTTCTGATACAGGAATTTGTGCTTGTTCAGATAAATCTGTGTAATGCTCCACACCCAGACACAAAAGGAATCACAGAAAGAAACAGCAGCAAATGGTGATTTTGTATGGGAAGGCCCCTTCTGTGCCTGTTCCCTTTTACCTGCCTTGTACTACAGCTTCCTGCAAAACAGACCTGTCCTGAAGTGTCTGCATCAGCACAGACCCCTCTGTAAGCTTTTTTTTACTTCATTCAGTCTCTGACTCAAAGTCCTTATAGAACTTAGAAATTTGAGTGATGGATGCCAAAGACTTATACCAAAATAGGTGTTCTGTAGAAAAAAATTCCCTTCCTTAGACAAATAATCCAAAAAATTGCTCCACTGAGTTAATATGAGTCTCAGTGCTTTTTTAACCTTTCATTATTTATGCTCACCAGACTCCTGTGAAATGGAAGAGTTCCTTTTATCTTGAATGATGGGCTGGGAGCTGGGTTATGGGGGCTGGCTACCATGTTCTCACCCACATGTACCAGCATCCCCCTTTGCCCTGCTCTGCTCTCCCGACCCCGCACTGAGTCATCTGTGTTTAATGTGAGCGAGAGCAATTGAATTATTTTTATGGTTGCTGGTCTGAAATGAGTCAGTGCAGGGTCAAATGTTGTGGAGCAGGGAAGGGAGAGGAGTGGGAATCTGGCAGCCAGCAGCTGGCTGAGCTTGCCATGGTGGCCAACCCAGGTGACTTTGCCAAGGTCACACAAGGGTCTATCAGCAAGAACTGAAACCTCTCTCGTGTTACACAGGGTGCTGAGCACAGGTCTGTCAAATGCAGTGACTGGCAGGAGGTGGCTTTACATTTATTCTACTTGAATTTATTGTTTGTTTGAAAATAGTGATGTATGAATTTATAGTTGCTTTCTAGTGTGCGCTTTCTATTAATAGATGCTTTCTAGTGTAGCAAACTGGTCATAACTGTAGATCTTCAGGTGTAAGCTGCGTGCATTCCATGAGGAATTCATAATTAACTTGGGCTAACTTTCCCTTAGAAATGTGATTTTTGTATAGATAGTGATGTGTCAACTACAACACATTTCTGTATAAGGACTATTGCCCTTTAAGAAAGATAGCTCAGGAGTTAATGCCTGAAACAAATCATTACATGGCATTATATTGCAAATTTGGTAAAAAAATCACCTGGTCGCAATCTGCAGCTTCATCAATGGCCTAATACAGAATTTAGAGTGGAGCATTTCACCAAACCACTTGTCTTAATTTTTGTCTGATTGGTTTCGTTGGTTGGTTTTTTATTTTTGTTTCTTGAAATCAAAGAAAGACTGTTGCAGGTGGGGGTTTTTTTGTTGCTTTTTTGTTTCTTTTTTTTTTTTAAGAGGGATGGAATTGGACAAAGCTGTCTCCAGCAATCTAATATATTGTCTGATGGTCTTCTAGGAACAAATATATCATGTGGATTTTTATGTAGGAGGCTTTTTAGACTTTTAAAGGTTGGGTGTTAGCCACAAGGTTCATGTGACATGACAAATGTGGAACATCTGTGTACTGGTGTGCATCACTGTTCTCAAAGTCATTCCCCTCACCACATGCATTGAATTAAATACAAGAATTTAGAGAAAAAATAGTTGGAAGGACACATTCTGTCAAATACAGTGGGAAGGCTCTGTTGTGCAAGCTGTTGGAGCTCGCTCACACACTTCTCCAGTCTTTTACTCAGAGGTCTGGAGTGCTCTGTGCCTCAACTGTTCCTCCCTTGGAGCCAGGAGAATGGATTCTGCTCTCCTAGCTGGTGGCAGACTGTTTTCTGGATAGAAATTAGAGTTTACCATAAGGCCAAACTCTAAAGGGATTTCTAAAAAACTAAAAGGATTTCTCAATGTAATTTCTTGTTTGACTGATATTTGGGCTGCATGTGAGGCAAGTAGGTGGCTGAGTTGGCTTCCTTGTATTGGAAACAGTGTGGCCAAGTGTATTAAAGCAAAATCTCTCATATTAAAACAGGAATCTTATTCATAACTCTGCCTGAAATGATCTTACTTGGTGACTGATATCCTTGTAAACCCTGAGTGCTACTGTTTCTCTATGCTATAGCTGCAGGAAGAGTTTTTGGCTGTAAAATAAGTGTGAGAGAGAAAAGAAAACAAAAGCAATTCTTATGGGTAAGATTTGACCTGAAGCATTCTGGGCCAGAGGCTAGAAGTCCTTGCTCTTCTGGAGTGATTACCAAATTGCCTGAAGGGCAGTTTGTACTTCATTACAACCTGTACACTTGGTGCTGTCACCTTGGTCTGACAGAGCCAGTTTTAGATTGCAGGATACAGTGTATTCAAAAATCAGAGTCAGGAGGAAGGTCACCGCTTATGTTGAGGTTGAACTCAAGTGTTGGTCTGGTAAAATGCTCACTGCTGTGCAGAAGGCAAAGGGCAGATATTAATAGTTGTCATCCTAGGGACTTGCATGTATTCAGGAGTGGTCTGAAACTGTGTAGGTTTGAACACATCATTAAGTAGTGGGTTTTTTAAGTAATTTAAAGCTATCTTTCAGACGTCATCATTACATATAAGAGTTTATTGAGTTCTGGTAATCACAGCTTAGAAACCAGTATTAAAAATTTGGTCTTCACTGTTCACAGATTCTGATTTGGGACTGCAAATGTAAAGGGCCTCCTTTAGTTGGTCTGAACTTAGTTTCAAACATCTACCTCTGAGATGACTTCTGAATCCATCCTTCACACATGATGGCTGTTTTCATGCAGTGCTTAACTCTCTTTGAATTTAATATTTCTGAGGCTTTTAAAATCTTGTTCAAGAGATAGTTAATAAGAGCTCCTACTCTAGAGTGCATGTAAAAGCTCTTGTTCCGACATAGCCACGTATGGCAGGCTTGGGAAAGCTTGCTCACACTGAAAATATCACTTCATTTGGAAACAGCTTCTGAATGATTCCTTGCTTTTAAAGGGGGTGTGAGAAATGGTCTGAAGTAAAGGGAGCATCTCTGGAGTTTGTTGTCCAGAGGCAGGTGCATAAGGAGTGGACAGAAGTGGCATACATGCCTAAATAATTTGGGCATCCTTTTCAATTGTTCTGTTCTCTTAGAATTTGCTGTGCTCTAATTAAGGAATTCTTGTCTTAAAACTCTAGTTAGCTCATAATAAAATGCAGATTCTTTAGTCTTAAAAGTTGTGGGGAAATCATTTTTGTTTGAAACAGTTTTCAAAACTAACTTAATTTTTTTGTTTGTGTTTTTTGTTTAGTGTTGTTTGGCTGTGTTTTTACCCTCTTCAAAAGCTGCTAATTCAAACCAAGCAGCTGTTCTCTCACCCCAGTCTTCCTGGGCTCAGAGGCCACCCCCATGCACCTCTGTGAGCCCTGTGTCTTCAGGGAGTGATTTCTATATTGCATTTCCAGCAAACTTTGTGCTTCAGTGCTGGCTGCAGGAGTACATCTGAGTGAGCCACCCTGTCCACAGGCACTTTGAAAGTCTGATGCAGAATCTGGGGTGATCTAATTGTGATCTGTCTGATACAGGACTTGCCCAAGCTGAGTGTTTCTACTTGAAATGGTTTTTTTTTAATTTAGCTTTGTAAAACTGTAGTTAGGAAACAATTCTGTACATTCAGAATGCGTAGGTGTTAAATTCAGCTGGTTTCAAAAAAGTTAAATGCAGCTTTGATGTAAATTACTTTATGTAAACACAGCAGTAACTTCACATCCGTGCAACAATGGAAGTTCTGTAGCTTCTTTAACCCATGCTCTAGTTTTGTTAAACAATTGAGAGTAATCTTGGGAGGCCTTCTGGCTTCAGTCTGTTTTATTGCATGAAAACATTCTTCAGAGTGCTGGGGAAAAAAAGGATAATTTTTCTAAGTCTTCGAAGAGACTTCCGATGTTTTGAGTCTTTATTACACTAGAGGTCAGTGTATGATGGGAGCTTCTGTGCTGTGGTATAGAGTTTCTTGCAGAATCCTATTTCATCAACATTGAAACCAGATTCTAAGAGAAACTGTAGCCTGTTACTATGGAAAAAACTTAACATTAAAGTGTCTTGTGACTTTCTTGGCTAAAGGAGGACTTTTTTGAGCTTCCTACTTAATTCTCCTCGCCTAACAAATATTAGACGAATATCAGTAAGAGTCCTTTGATGTGGTGAGCATGAGTGTGCACAGCCACTTGCACCAGCATGCACCTCAAACATTCATCTTTCATTTCAATACCATGACTTTTTGGTTCAGATGTATGTCTATATGCCAGTGGATTTACAGGAGTCATCCTTAGCTTGTGCACTGTACCTATTAAGGGCATGGTGGGAGAATTGAATATGCATCTATTATTTTTAGAGTAGGTGTCAGCTTCCTGAGCACTGAGCTGGTAACTTCCAGGTGGGCGGCCTTGCTTTTGGGTGTTGAGGGAAGCACAGCCAAGTCTGGCTCTATCATGATACTTGAAGAGATTCTTTCCTCAGCGGATCTTCTTTGGATCTCCAGATATGTAATTTCTTTAAACATCTGGAAAGTGCAAAAGCAGTTTGTTGCTGCAAACATCCCTGGGCAGGGGCACTAGAGCAGATGGCTGAACTACAGTGGTGTGATGGGAGGGAGATGCACTGAAGGAGAGTCCTGCTGACCAGGGCAAATTACATCGCAAATGACAATTTAGTTAGGATGGTGGAAATACCCCAGTGAGGTGAATCTGAGCTCTTGAATGTTTCCTCTGAGAACTGACTACAAACAAAAAGTGCCTGTATCCTGTTACTCGGGATAGCACTACTGTAACCTGTAGAGTTTTCTGAAATGCCTCAGAAAAATGGAAGATCATGGGATGTTAAGAGTTTACAGGCTTGCACCAATGTAGAGGGTAAGTGCAGGCATAGAGCAGAATTTGGCTGCTCTTAAGTGATATTCTGAGTGTTCAAGAGACCTGGACTGATGAACATCTTTGTGGCCTTTCTTTTTGGTGAGGTGGAAGTGGGAGGGGAGATAGGAAAAGGAAAACCAGCAGTCTGAAAATCTCCTTTGCACTTGGCTGCTGCTCAGTATGTTGTGTTACATGCCTCTGGAGCATTAAGAAGGATAACACCTCAGTTGAGATAGTGTGAAGGAGCTGCTAGACTCTGGTTTAATTGAACTCTCTGTGTGGATTCCTGGCTTCACAGGAAAGATATTGCAGTCTTCTACCTCTTTCCCAGGTTCTTCCAGGCTGCATTTTTTTTTTCTGTAAGAAATGAAAATGTACCAGGGCTTTGCAGAATGGGGCTTTATCAAAACATCTCTGTGGTTTTAGGCTTCATTTGGTTGGGCAGGAGCCTGAGAAGATGATGGCTTTGCAAAAGTAATGATGTGAGTTGTTAAGTTTTAAGTAACTTGATGTAAGTTATTAAGCAACAAATAAAATACCCTAAAAATTTCTTTTATTTTCCTATTTTTTTCTCATTGGAGGGACACAACCTTAAGTTGAAACCTTCAATTTCAGTGAAACTCTTCAAAATCTGTTCTGCATGTAAGAAGGAACTTCTCAGGAACTAGGAGACTTACCTTGAAGAAAAGAAGGTGGTGTGTCTTGTAGTCAGCCTAGTGAACAACCTGATGGGTCACTGCAGATCTTTGCAGAGCAGAAGTGCACATAGTGACAGTCTTTCTTGGTTCAGCTCTCAAGTGTTAAATCAGTTCAAATATTGATTGCTATCTGCACCTAGAAGAACATTTGTCTAGAAGAAGTGTAAATTTGATTATTCTTCTGGATCAAAAATGATGTATCTTCGTGGCTAAGCAGAGATGATTACCCACTAGCCCCTCTTTCTAGTTCATAATACCAAGTATCCAAATGATATTTTCACGTCTGTCTTTCCTTCATGATGTACTGACTAATTCTGGAATCTGTCTGTTGTGTAATAAAACAGAGCCCATCAAAAAGGCCAAAATTAGTATTTGGAGTGTCTTTTCCTGCTTTTGTTCTAAACTCTCAAAATGCAGGGGTTATCAGACATATAGTTCAAGTGGCTTGCCAGGCATTTCTCTGATGAACTGCAGAGAGAGCACAAAAAGTTGCGGCCAAGGTCAGTCTTGAAAAGATTAGAATTCAATCACCAGCCCTCACATTTTGATTTCAATCTCAAATGTTTCCTGGTAGGTGCTCTGTATTTGTTAGGTCTTATGTTTGTCTTGTCATGTGTTCTTGCCAAAACTTCTCGTAAGACTCCTGACACCATCAAAGATCTGTAGAATATAGTGACATAGACAAATATATATATATATGAAACTCCAAACCACTCTGTCAAGATATTTCAACTCACACCAGTTATTCAAGATTCCTTTAAAAGGGTAGTCTTTGACAGGCTTCAAAGCTGCAGGCCTTCAAAACTGCACCACCCCAGTCTTCTCTCTCTTGTTCCAATACACAAATGCAGCATTTGCCAAAAAAAGGAGGAATTTGCCAAAAAAAAGGGAGGAATTAATAAAACTTACTAGTGGGACAGCAGCAGTGTGCTCCAGGTTTAATGTGTTCTGTCCACTATAAATGTCCCCTCTTCCCACCTCACAGTTGCTTCCAGGAAGTGTCTGAAGTAGTTAACCAAAATGATAGCTGTATTTCAAATCCCTTCTTTTCTGTTTTTATTTTAAAAACACAGATACATAAAGAGGAAGAAATTAGGAGCAGCAGAAGTAATCAGGCAACCCTATGGTAAAGCAGAAGGAATTTAGAACCAAGAACTATATGATGATGGAAAACTAGTTTATCTTTCTTCCAGCTATCCATTGTTGACCATCATTTTTCTTCACCTTTCCTACCAGACTGAAGTGCCCACTTATTCACCCTAATAAAGCTCAGGCATGCTCATTTGAGGGGAATAGGAGTTGGAAATAGCATGGGGTGTACCATATCCTGGGAACTTCAGGCCAGTTTCCTCCCTGAAATACAGAAGTAAATGTGGGTAGATCTTACAAAATTAGTTCCATTGTTGTGAACAGCTACCTAAAATTAGGGACAAGACTGATTTACTGCCTTACCTGTCCCCGTGCATTCTAAGGTATTCTGTGTTTGGGGGTCAGCTTGTCTTCTGAAATCAGAGTTTTTCCCAAATCAGGCAAAAGTTATGTCTTATCTGTCTTTTCAATGAATTATTTTTGTTTTGACCTCTTCTCTAGATGCTGTTATTAGAGTCTGACATGTTCAGCAGCTGCAGGAAGCAGAGCAGCGACCTGACTGCTCTTGAAAGTTATTGCTCTAGTCACATTTGATATAGTGACTTCATTTTGTGCCTCCTAATAGTTTAAAAAAAAAAGGAAGTTGAATAAAGCACTTGTGAAAGTGAAAGCAGTATATTTGGCACCTAAACATATGGAGGTGAGCTGACCCTGAGCGGAGCAAGAGTAAAAGTGTCATTTCACTTACCAGCTGTAAGAGGAGGTAGACAATAATCTGCAATAGCACAGACTGCTTCAGGTGGTTCAGGTCTGCACTGGAGAACTCTTCACTGCTCTGTGGAAAGAAACGACTGCATATGGTATAGAATAGAGTAAAAAGCCCAGAGCACTTGGTTATTTGAAGTTCTTAGGAATTCAGGGGATTGGCAGCTTTGAGGACAGTGTGGTGCTGGGATAATTCAGCTAGTTTGAAGCAATCTAACTTGGGTACTTAATCAACATGAGTTTCCTCAGGGCCTGAATCACCTGCATATAATGTTACAGGCACAGCCAGAGGTGTTTTGTATTTGTCAAAGAAGAAAATAGAAGCAGTTGTGGTTCAAGGTGTGGTTTTAGAAATCAGGCCATGCAGCAGGTGATGTCTGCAGAACTGCTTGATAGGTCAAGTGCCCTACGCTAGGAGAAGTCTTGGGTCTGTCTACTGTGGTCCTAGACAGAGAATTGGCTTTTTTGGTTGCATCCACTGATGTTTAAAATTAAAGATTTTGAGGGTAATAGTATTTTGGTAGATGCTGCTAGTTTTGTTATTATCTCCAGTGCTGCTTGACTTTATTGAAAGACTGAATATAACACAGTCTTCTTGTGGGGTGACTAAGGGAAAGCTCAGAGCTTCTAGAGGAACTAGTAGTTAAATAATGTCTCCTTTTAAAGGGTCAGACTAGTAGCTGTGAAGGGTCAAGTTCCTCAGGGTTCCTAGGAAACCTGCAAGACCTCTTTTTCTCTGTGAATAGGGCTGCAGTGCATCCATAACTGGGCTTTGCAGGGTGCTCTTGCTTGTGGTGATGATCTTGTTGATATGAATGGGCAAGGTAGCAATATGCTCCAAACTGCCTCAGCACTTGCAGTCAATCAGTTCATCCCCTTTGTGCATCTGCCTGCTAGTTCTGAAATGGTTGTCATAGCCTGGGATGCACTGTGGTTCTTACCCATATTTTGTTGTGTTTGTTCCTTGTAGGAGGAGCACTGCCTTTGGATTGTGAGCCACCTGGACAAGGTGATGCAGCTGTACCTAGAGGGTCAGGCCTGGATGGCTGGGATTTAAGGTAAGCCTTTGCTGAAAAATAGATGCAGATCTGAATGAAGAACTATGGGTTCTTGGTTTTAGTCCTTTTTTTTTTTTCTGGAGGTGTTTGTATCAAACATTTAAAGGAGAATCTGTATGTGCCTCCTAGTGCATATGTAGTTTAATAAAATGCAGTGATATAACAGTTAAGATTCCAGAGCAGCTGTTATGACCTTCAGAAAAGCTGAATGGTATTTAAATACCTTGAAGATGCTAATGCCGCCTTGGGAAGAAATGTTATTCAATAAGAAGCTGACAAAAAGAGTTCCTGAAACTTCATCTCAGTATTCACTGAGAGGCAGCAGGCAGCTAAGATGGACCTCCTGTTCCAACCTTTCTATTATTCCTTCTTCCAAATATTGTATAACGGAGTAGCTTCAAGCGTTCTAGACTATTCCTTCAAATGTAATATTTTAATTAATTATAGATCTGTACTTTCTTTCATGTTGCCCACTCTTCGTGTTGCAGACTTTTGATTAAATATCTGCAGTTGAGATTTGATTCAGGGTTTTTTTCAGTTCTTATCTATGGAAAAGCATTTCACTATGTGAACACAAACCAATAACAAAAGGGACGTTTTTGTGTGTGTAAGTGCATAGCAGGTTCTGTTGGTCCCACAAAGGCAGAGCTTGCAAAATTTCTTAATGCATGGGATTAATCTTGCTCTTGGAGAATTGTGTAAATTTTGGTAGTGGAGAGATGTGATTTCTTGGACGTGATCAGGAAAGTCTCAGTGGTTTTGAATCAGCAAAAATAGTATATAGATGACCTATCTTTTAACCTTCCCAAAAGATAATTGATGTCTGATTCTGGTCATACTGCTAGGCAAGAGCTGTCATCCTATTAGTCCTCTTGCCACATGTAGCTTATCTTTTCTCTGAGAGGTATGGAAGGCACCATTTCAGTTGTTGCTCCAGAATTATGTGAGAGCTGTTTTCCTTGCAACTTGTCAAAGCTTCTGAAGTCTGGGAGAACATTGTGTAAACAGTGGAAGTTTGAATGAAATCATCTTCTGGTTTTAACATCTTACTTAAAAAGAAGGAAAGGAAGGACTGGGAACAGTGCTTGCTCTTATATGTGCTAAAAAGCCTGAAAAGTTGGAAGAACTTGCAGTAGAAAAGCAAAACCTAACCTTGATTCCTGAAGATTTGAGCTTGGAGCATGATCATGGAAAACATAAACTGAATCTTGACAATTCAGGATTAAAGCATATTAATTAAGTCTCCTCCAAAAATGTTAGAGCAAGCATGTCACATCACAGTTATTAGCTGCATGCTTTCTATGCAGTGAATAATTTAATGAAGGTGAGCTGAAGTGGCGTGTTCTTGCAAGACTAATGCAGGTACTGTAAATTACATGGTCACGGGAATTTAGTTTTTAAGGGTAATATGGACTTCTTTCAACAAAGACTCAAGTCAAACCTTCAGAGAATTTCTTGCTGAACTTGTTTCTTAGTATATACCATCATAAAATGATTGTAACCTTCAGAAGATGATGCTGTTAGACCATGTGAATGAGTATTCTGCTGTTTTTTAAAAAAATCAACAACAAACAGGTTTCTTTTAGTAGAGAATTTACAGAACTGGAGTTTGTTAACAGTATGCAATTTACACACGTGATATGACAGCTGGACATTGTAAGATAACTAAACCAAGTGCTATTTGGATATAGTCTTTAGATGAAAGTGTTCAAGTTTTTCCACAGCATCTTGCAATACTGTGCATTATTTACTGTACCTGTTGCTGCCTTATAATATATATATTCACTGTGTAATTACATGGACTTCAGATTATCACACTGAAAAATGATGGAAAAAATTGGGGATCTCTGGGGGTCATGACCCAGCTTTCTACTTCATTGCTGGAGTTGCACCTGAGTAGGACTGGCCAGTTGACTTTAGGGGCTGGGAAACATGCACAATCAGATAAGTCACTTACACTCTCTTTTCATAGCCTTACAATAGAAGCAGTTTATGGACAGGTTTTTGTTTTTTTAATCTATAGTGTGTTAACTTTGCTAGCAGCATACCATTTATCATGTGCTGCCTGTATTGCATAGCTTCCACAAAGTCAACACAGCCAAGGCTTCATGTGCAAATTCATGTGCTGTCTTGCTGGACACTTCAGCAGCCTTGCTTATATGTGAAGAAACACACAGTGTTCCTTCTAATACTGGTGTATTTTTAATTACAATTTTTCAGCCAACTCTTCTGGCTAATGTAGCTTGAAAAACAGTGAACTGTTTAATTTCTGTCATCTAGAATAGAATTGGAACACTGGGGATGCCCAGCTTTTGTAAGCTCTATGTTCGTGCAGCAGTCCCCTTCAGGTTATTGTTCTTGCTAGCCTAACTGAAAACTTCGTCCTCTCCCTTCTGAGGATAAAGGCAAATAGATGTATTTCCTATTTATTTTCTAAGATACCAGTAAGATTGTTCCTCTCTACAGTGGTTTCAATTCAGCTGCTTTTCCAAATACTTCGTAAGCTGAATTAGTAATGCTTGCAACATTTACTGATCCAGCAGTTAGGTTGGTTGGTTGTTTTGGGGTTTTTTTGCTGTTTTGCTTGAACTTCTGCATTTTACTGTTCCAGGACAGTTTTACTGGACTTCTTGCGAAAGCCAAGCTGACAGGAAGTGTAATCCTACCGAAAGTGGTTTGCTCTTACACAGCATATGATAATGCTTTTCTTAGAATGTGTTTGTTTGGCATAGGACCTGTTGTGCCTGGTGTTCTCTAGCAGTGTTACTCACACTCAGTTTGCCTGAGGATGAGAGTGTTAATGTTGGATTAGCCTGGTGCCTTGTGCAGAGAGTTGTACTTAAAGGTCTACCAACTCCTCCCCTTCTACCTTGTTGGTAAGGATTAGTGTTATGCTATTTTCTCCATACAGTTCCTCCCAGTCTTTGGGGTTGCATTACTTGAAGGCATCCTCAAAACTGATTACTGTTGTCATTAATTTTATTTAGACCGTTGGAAATTTTTAATGAAGATGTCAGGGGAAAAAGGGTGGAATAGGACGAGTGCAAAAGCATCTTCCTTACTGCTGCATTTTTTTTCAGGTTAGTAATTATTGGTAAGAAAGAAGCTATGCCTGATACCAATCCCAGAAGTTAACATGTATCCTCTGCACATGGCTGTTGCCAAATGTCCTTAGCTATTTATTATGGTCAAAAGTGTCCTGACTGTTTGAGAATTGTAAACTTTGGATGAAGCCAGTAATCCATTCAGTTCTGGCACTGTACTTTGGCTTTTGAGGAGCAGCCTGTGCACCTGGGTCATTTCTCCCTAATTTCCATGCACTGAAAGATTTCAGTTTTGTTTCTAGGATCTGAATTACTCATGCCTCTTCCCAGAGCTTTCGTTGCAGTGCCCTACTGAAAACATCCAAAATTTTCAACCTTGGGAATGTGTTTCTGCCCAAACTGTACTGACTCAAGTGTGTTGCTGTAAAGCCACACTGCAGAGGGAGAGAGGGCCAAGAAATCTGAGAAGCGATGATTCAGTTGTACTCCTTTTGCTAATTTCTTTGAATTGTGGATTCTGACTTCATTAGTGGCATGTACAAACCTTGGTGTTTGTGACTTGCAACCGATACCTTTTCTAAAAACAGAAGGAGGGAGGAGAGGGAGTACTCTGTTTATTTCAACAACCACAAGCAACACTTCCAAAATACACTTGTTGTTGTATCACAGAGTTATGAATCTTAGGTTATCTGGTGGTGAGTAATGTGGTGAGACAGTAGCCTAATATGTCCACACTTTATTTAGAAAAGGTAGTTCTTATCAGGGGCAAGGAACTCCGTTGTTTCATTCTCTGTGCTTGCTGAATCCCTAAGTACAGATATCAACTCTGTTGACAGTTCCTGGTGCCAAGATACAGCAGCTCCCTTTCGGGCTCTGACTGCAAGTTCTTAAGGATTTTGCAATATAGAAAGAAACAAATTCCTTTCCCCCTCCAGCTGCTAACCCAAATGTACTTTTTAGGCTGTCCTGTGGTTTGATCAAATTTAACAGTGGGTTGTGATATCTCTTGACCAGATAGATTTTTTTTTTTTAACACTATTATCTTACTAGAGAGGAGGCTCACAAATAAATTGTAACAGCTTTCCAAATTCTTCAGGCAGAGCCTAGATTATACCAGTTATTACCCCTAGACAATCCTAGAGGTTAAGAAAATATTACTTATTTTTCCTCACTGCAGAGTTAAACTTGTAGAGTCTGGGTGTGTGTCTTCAGTAAGACAATAATCTTTTACTGTTCTGCCTACTTAAAAATAAAATGGAAGAGGAAATCCTCCCTGGCAGACCAGGAGATGCTCAGTTTTTGGGTTATATACAGTTTGCATTGAAGATAAGCTGGGTTGGGGGGCATAGGCTTTGACACAGAACATGTGGCTTTATTCCCATGGACAGACAATGGAGCTGAACTGGGGATTGCTGTAGACTGTGGGACTGTCCTCCCTGACTTGCCACCTTCTCCTTGATTCAGACTGCAGGGAATTGTTCATCCTGGCAATAACAACACTGTAATTTGTGTCTGACAGTGAAAGAATGAATGATTTCTTCTCCCAGAAAGACAGAAAGTGTTTGTGTTGGGTTTGGGGCTTTTTTAATGTTGTTGGTGTTTGCTGGTTTTTTTTAAGATAAATAAAAAATCCTCCGTGAGTCATTTTAGGCTCTCACAGAAACTTGAATGTGCTAAATGAGTAGGTTCCCCTAGCTGAGCCAATAGGGATGGCCAGGCACAGGCAACACTTTTATCCCACAAAGGGGAGGAGGGGTGAATGAGCCAGAAGATATAAGCTGAAACAAAGCCATGCTGTCCTTCTGAGTCATTCGCAATCACTGGATGGGTAAGGCTTCCTGCTTCCTGGGACACAGAAGTGGGGTCATGATTCTAACAATGGATGCTGGTAAGTCGCTTTTTATTAAATTTGTCTGGGTTATTTTTTCTGGGAAGTGCCTCCTTCCCCTCTCCTCCCTAGCTGAAAAGAAGAGATCTGTAAACTGGGAAGCTGAATTGTTAAGTAAGAGAATGTTTAATCCAGATTTTGCATGCAGTGTGTACTTCACTGTGTGTTACCTTGGTGTTATTTCTTTACTGTTATTCATTGAAGCACATATCCTCTGCTGCAAAGCAAGACCTTGGTATCAAAAGCGTGTCTGTTAATTTGTGCTTCTGTCTTCATTGGGACAAAACCTCTGTCCTGCATGAGAAGTGCACAAAGTCTCACTCCCTTTGATAATAGGGCTGATAGTGTCTGGGAGATACATTCTAGATCTTAGGCTTGGTGCAAAGGGATCGTGGTTAACTAATGTATTGTCTGTAGCTTCCTCTACTCTGTGTTTACAGGAATTTTGTTTTGGGGAGGAAGAGGAAGAAACTGCTGTATTTCTGTGGTAGGCAGTTCTGCTTTATGTGCTTATAGTCAAGGAAGCCTGTGTTCTATGAACAAGCACATGCAGGACTTATATTTATTTTTTTTAATTAGGTACAAACATGAAATCTTCAACATAGTTTCTTGTGTGATATGGAGAATGAATGTAGAGTGGTTTCTATAAAAGAAACAAGCAATCTCTGTCTTGCTTCTAGAGAGGGGGTGTGTTTCCATGTCATAACTTGCATCCTTCAAATTCCACAGTAATAAAAGACCTTGGATTTTAATGGTTATGGATAGGGCATAAAGCACCAGTGGTTGTGCTGTGGCAGAATGCTCTCGGCTGCTCTTTCTCTATACCAGCTGCAAGCATGCCTGCTACATTTTTAAGAGCTCTGTTGAACTTTTGTCAGCAGTTGGTTCAGCTACTTTTTTTTCACCACAATGCAGAAGCACAATGTGACATGTTCTACAAGCTCTATTCAAAGTGATAAACTTACTCAGGCAGATCTTGCTGGTTTGTTTTATCTACTTGTCACGTGCTGAGTTTACCCCATGCTAATGAAAAGCTCACTGTTCCTCATGTATCTGAATTGATTCAGCTAGGCATTTGCTAGGTCCTAAAGAGAAAACTGGCTGTGCCTTCTTATAGCTCTTTAACTTTACTGATACTTCCAGAAGGGGATCCTGCACAATTTAGAAGAGATAGCAAACCAGTTCATTTCACCCACCCACACTCAATTGAGGTTTTGTTATTGTCTTTGTAGGCAAGTAGTGACTCTTTTTGTGTTCAAGGTATGTTACATGCTTTGCAAATCAGTTAAAACCCAGGCCCTTTAACTGAGATGATAAAATTTAACACAAGTGCGAAGACTAAGAAGATGGTGTATGGCTGACAATTTCCCATTAAGCGGAAGATTATGATTTCTATATTTTGGCCCTTCCATTAGAGTAGCTTCTAGAGGCCCTTAAAGCAGTTTGCATACCAGAAATTAGCAATCCTCTTCTACACTTGCTTGAATAAGGACTGATGCCTAGACATAGATGTCCTGCCCAGTATTTTAGGAGGATGCCCTGGCAATGTTCAGAATTTATGTGCTTGTGGGAGCTAGAGATACAGACTTTGCTCACAAGACACTTCCCCTTTGAAGTACCAGAGTTCCTGTACTGCACTGGAGTAATTGATGTTTTGGGATGTGATCTTTTGACTGGTGGGATGTTAATAATACGTAGTTGAAAAAATACCTTTGATTTACATCTACTTACGTACTTGCCTTGTGCACTGTTTCTTTGCACTGTGAGGTGAACCATGAAGACAATGCTGCTCACCTATGTTTCATTGGATCGAAACCTGATTTTTTTTTTTTTTCGGTACAATGTCTCTGCACTGGTTCCTCAATAATTACTATGCTCTTGTAGTCTTAGTGGTAATTTTCAGTTATACTGACTTATACGGTTAGTAAACATATATTTTGGAAGCTTTTAATTCTGCAAGAATTCTTAAATTATAGTTCTCAACTTCTTTGTGGGAAAATGGTTCTAACTACCTGAAAGGAAACATTGTAATTCAAGGATTTATAACAGGATATTCTAGTACTTCTCAAGTGTATTTGGGTTACAAAAAAAATATGCAAGCAATTCAATGCCTTATACCTTAATCTTGAACATGGATAGTGCTCCATGAAGTTTATCTGCTTAGTTTCACCCACCTTTTAAAGCTGTGCTGGCTGCTCTTGGAACTGTTTACTTATTTCAAGTTATGTGTTTGCATTATAAGTCTGTTTGTATTAAAAGGGCTGATAACTTCTTTTTTATGGGCATCAAATGCTTAAGCTGTTTTTTAAGAGAATAAAACTTGTCTTCCTTAAAGTAATTATAAGAATATTTGTGCATTTTTTTCAAAATTTATTTAATAGGTTTGATTCTGCTGTGTTTGCCTTAGCAGCTTCTCACTTCTGGCAAGAGGAGGACTAAAAGTGTTTTGGATGGGGGGAATAAAAGGGAGAGCTGCAAGACAGAGTTGACAGTATAATTGGATTTGAAGCAGCTACAGGCTGGGACTGTTGCAACAGCTGATTTGATCCTTCTGAGTTTCAAGAGCTATTTATGGTAGATTAGCTGTATCAAAGCTCTACTGTTCCAACCATAAAAGGCTGGTCCTATGTGAAGTTGCCACACTGCATTTGGCTTAGTCCTCTGAGGTTGGAGAGCCTATAGCTTTTTATGTGGATAAATCCAGTGATGGATGGAAATACTAAAGGCAGATCAAGGAATAACACTGTTGAGGACTTCAGATGGCAGCGAACTCTTAAAAGGAGATTTTCACTAATAAATTTTTTGCTCTGATGTTTGGAATCAGCACTTGGATATAGCTCCTGCATATTTACTGCATTTGGTGAACGCATGCTTTTAGGAAAGCGCTGTTCTAAATTTATCTGACTTATCTGAATCATCTTGACTGCACATGTACTTGCCAGCCATGCATGTTGATATTTGGTAACTTTTGTGAAGTCACTTTTCTGTTTTCTGAGCGGGTGAGTGTTAGGTCCTTGGGAAAGGAATCTTAGCTGATGCGAGAAACTTCTTTAAAACAAGAATTATGAAGTACTTGGCCAAAGACAGCTGCAGACGTTATCAGTAACTATTTTGAGAAGACTTTGACCCCTTTTGCTGCATCTGTACCTTCTTTCTGTCCTCTTTGTCTAAAGGCAGACAAGTGGATTTTTTGCAGGATTCTGAAGTAAGTAGCACCTCACTCGGGGAGCTTGCACGCAGTTGCTCGAGCCAGTTGTTTGCGAATATTCACAGCATTGTCAGGTTGAAATGCAAGTGGGTTTATTCCAGCCTGTGCATGCCAGTCCTTCAGCTTTCCTTAAGGCATTTCGTGTTTTTATTCTCGTGGTTTTGCTTAGAAGATGAGTTCATTCTGCTATGAATGGAAAGTCCTGTCTCTGGTTGCTTTGTGTCATGTGTTTTTCTTTTCTTTTTTAGTTTTATTATGTTAATCTGAGCCACAGTACTACAAACGGCTGTAAGAACACTTCTATAGTAACAAAACTTTTCAGTGATAATTTTCTCTTGTGTTTAAAAAGTTCTATAAATACACGTGGGTACTGTTGCATTGGATTACTGTGCTCTATTTTGAGACTTGAAGCATTCCGAAGAAAACTTCCTCCAACTTTCCATTCTCTTAGTTTTAAATGTTAGCAGGACGCAGGTAGAAGTTACTGACTGTTTACCTTCCTCTCCTTCAGCTCCTTGAGCCATTTGTTTGAGAAAATTTGCAGCATTGTCAGGTTGAAATGCAAGTGGATTTATTCCAGCCTGTTAGAAGGGGGGGGTGGCTTAAGGGAGAGGGGGATTGGAAGGGGAGTTTCCTTGCTTCAAGGATATTCCAGGTACTGTATTTTAATCACCAGAAAGACAAAAATAGTGTCCTTGACAAAAAAAATTCTGCTTTTCAATTTCCTTTTCAGGAACTAGCAATTTAAGGCCACCTTCCGTTCTATTTGGATTATAAAACTGTATTTGTCAAATACAAATGGATCTAGAATTTTTATTCTGAATTATATAAACCTTTGTTTTTGTCCTGGGACTACCAGAAGACAGAACATGTCTGGAACATTACTCTTTAAAACCACTTTATGAGTTTAGGGATAGGAATATTGTATTGGAATAAACTCCCCTATATAGTAAGTCTTTTTCACACAGACTTTGTTAGATATATATTTAAATAATCACCTCTATCTGCATATTTTATAGGAGATTGAATCTTTCTACCTGCTGAAGCAGTGAGGGTTAGGAAGAAAATGCCTGATCAATATACTCCTTCAGACAGCTTCTTACATTTTTTATTGTGTAACAGATGTGTGCTTCAGCCTGATACTGAGTTTTAAATGGTTTTACATTGCTTACAATAAAATTAGTATTTCCAATAAGCATCTTTTCTTAAATGATCTGATTTTCTTTTCCTTTGCTAATTATATTTTAAAAAGTTGCTATAAATTCTTCCACCATTTTAACAATGCCCATTGTGTTCCTGTAAACCTGCTGGAAGGTGTCAATGCCTTAAAGCCTCAAAACAGACCACAGAGACATCAGATATGGAAGTTAGATACCCCAGAGTGTGCAGAAGCTCTTAACTTGAATTTCAGACTCAAGTGCACTAATGGTGCAATGCAGGAAACATTCTGATTGATGAAAAGTAACAATATCAGCTCTTCTTTGTGCAGCAGAGGTTTAAACTTGTTAGAACAGGTAAATTTTCTTCCCCATCACAATTTAAAAGTTAATTCTGCCTCTCCCATGTTGTTTTGTCTTGATTGTGTTGCTAAATGAGATATTTGGCAAAAATTTCCCGTAGGAAGGAGGATTTCAGATTTCTCTGAACTTTATTCAGCAGTATTATAGCTTTGCACATGACATTTCTTTGCTAAATTTTTTCTATTTGCTAGTTTATATGGGATAAAGGTAGTGGGGACATAAAGCAGTTTTAATCTGTCTTTAAACTATCCCATGTTTACTTTTTATACAGAGAAGAAGGATCACAGAAGAAAGATAAATGTACACAGAACTTCCCAAAACTATCTAGTAGAGGAAAAGTAAAATGGTGGTGCACATTTCTCCTTCACAGTGAGTCCAGGTAGTCTCGGAGGTGGTGGAGATGATCCATTTGTGACCAAGACATTTAGGCAGGTCAGAGGAGTCTTCTGCCAGTTTTCTATTTGAAAAAGTGTCTGTCTTACACATCATAATACAGTATGAGCTGAGGTTTCCCTTGTCTCTATGTTGATGAAGTGGTTTGAAAGCCGTATATAGTTTAGTACATTTGTTTATGCAAAAGGTGATTAAGAATGTGTGGAATTTGTGGTTTGTGGCTTTGGGGTTTTTTAAATGTTCCGTTGTCATTTTACTTTCTTAGAACA
The DNA here is from genome assembly GCA_013396875.1 of Vireo altiloquus. Lineage (NCBI taxonomy): Eukaryota > Metazoa > Chordata > Aves > Passeriformes > Vireonidae > Vireo > Vireo altiloquus. The sequence goes on from VZRF01008083.1 coordinate 111,407, forward strand.
TGTTCACAAGATCAGCTCTTGTCCAAGAAACCATTAATATAATGAACAGAGGAGAAAATTGCACAGGCTTATTTAGTTTAAATTGCCATTGTGTGAGTTCATGTTTGTTCCCCAATGTGTTGGCTGTTGTGGATGGAAATTCCACTGTAATTTCAGGAGGCAAAAGCTGTGGAATAGTTTTCAGTAACAGGGTGGCTGAGATTATTGACTTTGCAGAGGCCTTGCAGTCTGCAGTGTTTTTCCTGCTGAATGCAAAAGCTTCTCTCTTCTGTTTCTCCATGGAGAAGTCTCCACTTGGCTCCTGGAGCAGAACAGGAGCCTGCAGAGGAATTAGTGTGCACAATGGTCTCACCTTATTAATTGCCTGGGTTTGCTATATTCCCAACTAGACACTTTAGAGTTAATAGACACATTGGAAGGTGGTGATTTTTAATGAGCAAAACATGTCCTACTTGGAGTCTGCCTTAAGCAGATAAGAATGCATTGGGTAACTGGTGATAAAAATGCTTCTGATGTCACTGATTCACGTGGTGTTGTGTTGAAGGGAGTCTTTCAGTAGAGAGAGTGCTGCACTTATGCATTAACTCTTTGCTGATTTATTTCCATTTAGTTGATGGAATGGTCTCTTTGCTCTAATGATGCCAGTTTTCAGAGTTTAAAAAAAAAAAAAATCTGTAAAGTCAATTTTCAAAGACCCAAGTTAAAATAATTTGGCTTTCTGGGCATGTCTTTCTTCATGTATACAAAAACATCATCACGAGGAACTTGGACATCAAGCATCATGTGTAATAATATTTAAGGCCAGATACATTTCTAAAGCAACTTGAGCCTCCATCAGACTGTGATGAAGGAAGTGTGCAATTTCCTGACAGAACTGAGCTGTTTGACACCAAAAAATGCCATGCTGTTACCAGTGTCTGTTACAGAGGGTCTGCATTCAGGTGTTAGTCCAGAGACTGTGTGCCAAAGTATGGTGAGAAGTAAATAATATTTCTGTGGAGTTAATGACTGCCAAATGTGCTCCTTGTGGCTTATTCCTGTAAAACTCTTGGCAGTCAGCAAAGATGTGCAGGATTTCATTCTTCCTCTATCAGCCTTAGATTTAGACAAAATTACTGTCTATTCCCTAAAATATAACAAAGGTTGTAGTGTCTTGTATCAACTCTCTGTGGAAGGAGGAAGGAGTGTGGATTAATGTTTCAAAACAGTTGCACCAAATGATCTAGAGAATATGCAAGTCATATGTGCTTCACATGTGACTTTTTCAATCTTGCCCTTTCTGACAAGAAGCCCAGTTAAGCCTCAGAGACAGCTAGAATAACTCTCTAACTCTTAGAAAATAATTGCCCCAACTGTTTATATTAGAGTGAAAAACGGACAGTGTTTCAATGTCATTTTCCATTAAGTGGCAACTGGCCCTGAAAGCAAGGTGAAATCCTACTGACAGCAGCATTTCAGGCAGCTGTTGGCATTCCAGCAGTGTCTAGGGTTTGGTAAGGCTACCCCTGTAGCCACAAGTTAGGTCAGGAAGTTGAGACCTGGGTTCACTTGGCTTTGGTATCAGTCATTGTGACACCTGCCTGCCTTCAGTTCCAATAAAAAAAATTGCCAGATGTTTTAACACAGGCAGCTGGAGCTGAACACCCAACACAGTTGTTGCTCCAGCAGCACTGGATTTCACTTTTTTACCTCTTCATTGTGAAGAGAAGTAGCTATTTTTTGCAGTGAGTAAAGCTAACCTTGCATGATATATTTCTTATTGTAGTCAAACATCCAGAGCATATAATTCATTTGAAAAACAGACTCAAGGCTTTACTGTTGGTATTTCTAAGCAACTTGAAGCTGAGCAAGTAAAGCCTACTGCATGCCTTAGAGTTAGTTTTCACTAACCTGTTTCAAACAAAAAACATATGCTAACTCCCTGAGTTGTGCTCAGCAAAAGCTCTGTGAATTGTACACAGTTGTACACTTGGAAAACACAGCTCAAGCCCCATCCTTTCATTCTGACTGTATAGTAAGGGTTGGTTTGGCAAGTAAAGAAACTGCATTTACAGAGAGAGGTTGAGTTTTAGAATGGGGAACTTCATTTCATACCTGTAAAATTAACTCAGGTCTTTAAAGGCTGCACAACAGATTTAAATACCAAATTCTCAGGCTGAAGTTTTTCATCTTTTATTTCTATTCCATAAACTGTACTTTAAAAAATAGCACAGAATATGTTTTGGTTGTAGACCTCTATATACTAAAATTCTCTGTTTATCAGTACACAGGTATGTTAAGGTATGCTACAAATGTAATTGTGACAGATGCAGTTTCAACATTGTCAAAATGCATTGTCAGTTTATATGTGGAATTATTGGAAACTGTAGCTCTGCAAAAAAATCAACATTGCACTTTCAGTCAACCAACTGTACTGAGAACAAACAAAACCATTAGAAGTTTTCTTGTGGTCAATTCCGCTTATGTAGCAATCAACTATAATTGTGTTTCAACTGACTAGAGTGGTTTTGTACCCAAAACATTAGTCAATCAGAACACTTGTGGAAGAAACATCTGTTTGCAAAAATTGTATTCGATGTGTGGACAACTTTGATGGTTTTTTTCCCCCTTGTTGACATTTCTAGAAAGGATAAGGGTCTTTTGGCTTATTCAGAGCAATAAGGACTAACTGAACTGATCACGCATGCTGGCAAAGGTAAATTTTATGAAATAGCATGTAAATCTACCCTTGACATTTCCAAAGGATTTTGGAGGAGTGGAGACCAGGCAGGTAGGTACATGTAAAGGACACACACACTTACACAAGCGTGTTGCTGCCTTGAGCAGCTGCCAGTCCTGCAGTGAAGGGCCAGGCAGGCTCAGGGCTGGTGCCAGCAGGATTGGAGTGTAGGAATCTATACCAAGCCTTCATCAGGGCTCCTGATTGCTGTGTGTATCTGAGGAGTGACCTGTCCAGATGGAGATCTTGCAGAGTGGCATGGTTAAGCTGTAGAAAACCTGGCTAGGTTAAGTTCTTTGAAAAAGTAGCAAAGAATTGGTTGTCTTGAAGTACATCAGAGTACAACAGGACAGATTCGATGATTGCATGATCATGCAATCATAGTGTGCCAGGTGAGAGATAAGTGTTCAGATCAGAGGAACTCTGAAAGGAACTGAAAGAGTTGGGAAGTTAAAAAAAAGCTCCTGTATATGCAAATGTTTGGCATTTCTCTTCCTATCAGAGGCTGGAAGCCTTTGTTGTTCAGTCATTAGATGAAGTCACAACCCTTTATGTGTAAGAGCTATGTTTAGGTGGGCAAAGAAAAATGATCCATCCTGGCACTTACTCAGAGTGAGTCATAGAGGCTTAGATTTTCTGGTGTTAATCGTGTTTCTGGCTATTTGGACTATGTGTATTTGCTGGCTATAAGGATTTGTAGGGGTTAAGTCAAAGGCAAAAACATCGTATCAACACCCCTGTCCAACATTTTGTTCTCTGAGCAAGTAATGTGTTCCAGACATATTAGCTAGGATTCAAAGCAGTTATTGATTGCATAAAAAACATAAAATCATCGATGAGACTTTGTGTTCTTCATAGCTGCCCCGCTTTAAACAAGAGAGGCCAAGAGCAGCTTTGTTATTCATTTGCTTTTATACTGGTGCTTAGGGCTGTCTTGGAGTGGATTCAGGCTTCAGGCAGGTAAGTTTCAAAATAAGATCCCATTTTTTTCTTAATGCATAGGGAATTGGATACTGTCTGGTGAGGCCAGTCCCATCCTTTCCTGCTATTGTCAGGAATTATGGTTGCTGTCCTATATTAGACATTCCAGCACACCTACTGGATCGTGTTCCTGCAGATGTTTAAGGCCAGGGTTACCAGGCTTGTTCTTTTGACTACTTTACGCAGCTGATGGTTTGGATTGGCAGATAGGAATAGTGGAAATGGAAACCTTGCTTGTAAAATACTAATTTAGGAATCCTTCCCACTTGCCTTTCCATTCCCAGTTTGCTCCAGAACCACTCTCTCCAATAGCATCAGTTGGCTACATGGCCTTACATGTCAGTGAATGGCTCTGTCAGAAGTTTTTTCCACTTCCTCTCAAGCCCTGTGGGTTGCCCAGACCTGCTCACCGTGGCTCTGTGAGCGTGGGTGCTGAATTAGCAGCAGAGGAAGAGTCAGGGTTTGAAAAGAGGTGTTCAGCGTGGGAGTGAGCATGTAGACAGGTGACTAGGGAACACTGTGTTTGCTCAGGCTAGATGGCAAGAGAAGACAAAAACTGGAGGGCCTTTGAGCTCTGAGATTCCTCAGTGCTTTGCTTTCATCTCATCAGGTTGGATGTCAACATTTAAATGTTTGTGACTCGAGGTCTATCATACTGTGCTTGTGATAGCCTCAGTTTGCTTGATTTAGAGACATAAGCAAATGATGGTAAGGGAGGTAGGAAAATGTGTTGTGCCAATATTCTTATACGAAAGAGAATTTCCCTTTTTTTTTTAAAGACACTGTATTGATTCTTGGACCAAGTCTACTGCTGTATCCTCTAGTCCAGTGTTAAAACTGCCCATGATCTACTTGCCTGTGTGACACGCTTCTGGAAGAGTGTTATGGGGTCTCAAATCTGAACAGTCTTCTTCTTGAAATAAGTTAGTTCTGCACCTTTATTTTGATCTATAAGTAAACTCTTGTCTTGAATGACCAAAGCTCAAATACTGCCCGTACTGGGTTGTTTGGACTTAGGAAAAAACAGGTATAAGTAAAATTTGGGCATCATTTTGAAGTGCAGCTATGAAAACTGTGAAAATATTTGATATTACAGGAACTTTACAGCTTGAAGCCAGCACAGAAGTAGCAAATTTCTAGTGAAATATTAAATGGACAAATATTTCCGATTTAAACCTAGGGGCCAATAATTGAGTAGAATTTTATGATTGACTTTCTGTGCCTGTGAGAGACTGAATGCGGACAATGAAATGTCATGACAACACAACTCCCTGGAAATTAATTGTCAGGGAAAAGGTGACTCCACACATAACCCTCTCAGCAAACGCTTCAGGTAAATCAAGAACTACTAAGCTGGCATTCTTGTACTTCCTGGTGTCATGGGTAGCCTTCCACAGCAGCCACTTGCTCCTCGTGCAAGACTTTGGAGAGACAAAGAGGAGAGAAGCAGGAGTTGAGAAAGATCAAGGATTAGGGACCAGGCTTTGAGATGGAAAGGTAGAGGTATCTTCAAGGGAAGCACTTAAACAATCATAGAATAAACTGAGTTGGAAGGGACCTGCTAGGATCAGAGTCCAGCTCCTGGCCCTGCACAGCACCATCTCCAAGAGTCACAAGAGGAGCTCTCTCATGTTTTTGTTTCTACTGTCTTGATTGGATAAATGAGCTAGTTTAAACAAGATCTTCAGACACCTCTGCTGGAGCAGACAGGGTTGATATGCTGGGATAATAGTCTAAGATTTAATCTAAGTATTGCATCATGGGATTACACCCTAGGAGGTGAGACTTCTTCCCAATGTGACTTCACTTACGTGACCTGTACCCTGACAATGCCTCCTCCGGTACCTGGGGGTATTTTACTCCTTACTCATATCTTTGACTCAGTCTGTGAAAAAACAACCTGCTGCTCAACTTCAGAGTCTAATGAACGGTTTGAGTTGAAATGAGCTTCAGGCTGATTAACATTTCTGAATTGCTTCCTTCTTGAGACATGTCACAATTAGTTGAATTACCATGAAGTTTTCTGGTGTCTGTGTTGCTTCCGCAAACACAGATTTTTGTGCAAAGCACTTTCACTGTTAGCAGGGGAGCAAAGCACATGTGTGGCCCTTGCACATTCCTAACCATGAAAGCCAGTGGAGCTGAGATGTGCCCTTCTGCCTGCCAAGGGATGCCTTACTGCAGCTCCTGCTGGGCAGACATGTGTGGATCTTCCTCCACAGAGGAGTAACTTCCTCAGTTCACTGGAGGTTAAGTGTATTCAGTAGAGTTCAGTAAAAAACAATATAGTTGGTGGTACTGTTCCCATGGCCATCAAGCTGTACTCCCTGTGGGTGGTCCAGCAAGGCAGACAGGCTCAAAATGTTTGGAAATATTTACATAATTGAGGACCCTGAAGCTGGCCAACACGGCTGTATATCCTACAAGAGTATTGGGTGCCAAAAAAAATTGGGCATTCAGCTTTATCCAGCCTATCATGTTTTTCTTTGTAGCTAAGTCTTTCTTGAAACCACCTGACAAGTGTTGTAGCTGTTTAGCTTTAAGGAGTGACAGCTACCCAAACCTGGTTTTGTTGCAGGCTGGAGATTTAACTGGCAAGCCACTAAAAATAAAAAAATAAAGGGGGTTGATGGTGGTGGTAGACTTTTGCAGGCCAGACTCAGTTTGGATTTTTTTTCAACTACTTTTGGAGCTCTTAGCAAAGCAGCAATCAAGCTTTTGGCTCTGAGGTTCTTGAAGTAAATTATTTTAAACTTCTGTAGCTTTTAAAAATAATCATAATAATTTAAAAAAAAAAAAACCTTCTGCTTACAAAGGAGATCCCATACAAGTGAAATGTTCCCCTTCCCCCTCTACCACAAAGGATCTCTCCCAGTTAGGGCAAACCGGGAGCATGCGACTTTGACAATAGGTCTTTGTGTTCTGAAGACACAGCATAAATTATTCCCTCCCCAAAGAAGGCTAGGAAGCTAAAAAACAAGTCCAAATAAGCTGGTTTCTCTACAGAAGCAAAGCAGAAATAGTGTAATTCAGCCACAGTGATGTGTGCTTGCTGTACCCTGACCAGTGTCCAGGACTGCCTGCAGTGCAGAGCTTTCCCCCAGGCTCTGGTAAGAATTTACAGTAGTCTTCCCAAACACCAGTCTCTGGACCAAAGTGTCACAGACTTCCTTTAGCTGTTGCAGTGTGCCAGCTCCATCTGACTTGCAGCACTTGCTGAAACAAGCTGACTGTGGGGTTTAATTACCTGTACACATCTGATAAACTCTGTGGTTTGGGCGATTTTCTCTTGCATAGGAGCAGCCTTTGAAGGGCTGGCTGTTGTGTGCTTGGCTGGTAATTGCAGTGGCATGTAGGAGGTGAGAAACAGGAGGAGATAAGGGAGAAACAGTTTTTATAGCCTAGAACCAATGAGGCCTGTGGAGAAGCATCACGTCCACAGGAGGATTAATAGGCACCCTTAGCAGCAGCAGTCAGTGTCTGCTGTGCCACTTCATCTCTCTGAAATGACCCAGATGGTTGGACCAACTGCAGGCTTGATGCACTTTCTGACATGTAATAAATATGCTAAGGAAGAAGCAGAAATAATAAAACCTCTTTGAGCACTGACATGCCATTGGGTTTTCATAAATCCCTGTAAGTGTAATGCTGGCAAATGAATATTCATAAACCAGGCTATTAAAATTTTAAGAGAACCTTGAGGGGATGATGATGTCAGATTCCAGAGTTAATTATAGAGGTGGTAAAGTTCTTGGCTAACTAGGCTGAACATACTCTCACAACTGTTTTTAACACAATACAACAATCAGAGGGAGCCACAGTGTTGGATGTAGGTTCTCAATCTCTTAATATATTACTCGAACTGCAAGTCTAGCCGTTCAGGGAAGAGGAAGTATTTACATCCAGCTACTATGGAAATGAATCAGTTTCTAGTATTTGAGTTGCTGTTCATGTCTTTTGAGCTTATTTTTGTCACTGAATTGATTACAATTTCTGGCTCACTCACATGTCATGAAGTGCCCTGCAGGGCTGCCCTGCTGTGGTGGCGCTCTTGAAAATTGCCAATTGTTATATGCAATCTGTAGTTCACTAGCCTTATTACAGGGAATACTGATGCTTCACTAACTTTACTTGCTCAAGGTAGCAATCAGTTGCTATTGCATTTTTTGACAGCATTGATTAAAACATTAGGGGAAATGCCAGTGCCAATCCCTCATATTTATTAGCTCACATGGTTAGAGCATGGTGCTAATAAATGGTTGTGAGTTCATACCCTGTATGGGCCATTCACTTTAGAGTTGGACTCAGTGATCCTTGTGGGCCCCTTCCAACTCAGAATATTCTGTGACTCTTCCTATGGCATTGTAGTAGTGCAATGGACAAAACTACTGAACGTGATTATAGCTACCATCAGGAAGTTAAAGTTCTAAATTGTAGAGTCTTACTGAAATTAATGTTACTGTTCCACTTCTAATAATATTTCCTTTCTTCAATAGAAAGGGTGAAAAGGAAGAACACATTACTGTGTTTCTTGACTCAAAATTTGTGCCTCAGGGCCCTTTTAATAGCACAATTCATAGAAGGAAGAAGAAGAAAATAATTATTGGAATTTTTTTTAGGTGTTGTACAAAATTAAAATTGAAACCAAACTAGTTAATTTGAGTTTCTTGATTTTTATCAAGAAACAGCTGAAAAAACCACTGTAAACAGAGGTGAAACAGTTCTTAAATCCCAGCAAAAGGCCTGAAAACAACAGTGAATCTCAAAACACGTCAAATGGATTCTGAAGGTTTAGGATGATTTAGAAAATCATTCCAATTTGCTTTGAAATTGAAATATTTCCTCTTAAGAGGCAACCCTTCAGCAGTCAGTAAGTCTAATAGAGATGCTTTGTGACCATGAATATGCAGAAAGTCTTAAATTTTGAAATACACTTTATCAGAAATAATACTTACAAGAGCTCTCATCAGTTCTGGGAGTGCAAAAGGACATTGTTAATGTTTAGTGAGATGTGATGCAATTTTGAAAGAAGGAAAATCCTTTATTAACCTCCACTTTCAGCAGCCCTTGTAGGGTGACTAAAGAGGCAGTGTCTGCTTTTGGGTGTAAAACACAGGCTGCCTTTTGACAGAGGCCTTCAGAGTCCTTTGCGAGGAAAGCATATTTATCACTTGCCTAATCCTGCAGTTTGCATGACTGAGTTCTTCCACACTGCTCTGTCTTGAGCCCTTTTCCTACAAGAGGGACTTGTGCCACAGAAACTTTCTCCTTCTTCCTGCTTACTAAAGACGCTTTAACAATGTGGCCTCTATGCATGAGATCAGGTGGAAAAAATAAAAATATACATCTGCAGGATGTATTTTATGATGGAAAACAAGATTCAAGACTGTTGTGGATGAGAGGCTTTTAAATGTCACATGCAGGTAGCGAAAGTTTGCATCCATGCAGGAGACAGCAAAGTTACTTGCCACAGAGGAAGACCTGAACAGATGCCAAACCTTCATCACAAATCTGTCCACTGGGAAGAAAAACTTTGTTAGTTGGAAATCTAGGCTTTTCCTTAGCAAAATAATATTTTAATAAGTATTTCTCCTTCTTTCTCATATCAACCATCCATTAGAAGATGGATATGAGTGTTTCCTATCATAGAAGCCAGGTGTTTCTGTGAACACGGTGGTCTAGAAAGGCTGAAAGTGAGAGACTGGCACCAGTGCCAGGATCAGCAGTGAAGTGGATATTTTTTCCTCAGTTCAACAGCCCTGAGCCAATGCTTTCAGGAGTGTAGGGGATACCATAAGCTACAGATTGTGCAGAATGTGAACTTTAACTCCTGGAACAAAAAGGTTTTTTCTGAAGAGGATGAAAGTACCTTTAAATAGATACCTCCTTTTTCTGTTTTGCTTTCATGCCTTTTTGTATGGTTCCTGTATCTGACCTTGGCATTAAGAGGAAAAAGGTATGAGAGAAAACCTGAATGGAACTTGATGGAGTCTCTTTTTCAAAAAAAAAGAAAAATTTCTGAAGATATGTCAGATTTTCTAGCTGAGAGTGTTTCTCGGTGTGAGAGAAAGCAGGGTGGTGAAACAAAGTGCAAGCAGATCCTCATATTTTGCTTGAGATCAGGTTATTACTTCAAATTCTTAGGGTCTTCTCTTCTCACTTGGTCTCCTCTGCCGCTTGTGTTCCCAGGGCCCCTGGGTGATAGGAGTATCAGGAAGATGACTGGCCTCAAGTTTTACTTCCATTTATTTTTGTCAAAGTGGTCAGCGGCTGTGTAAAAATAGTCTCTTCTCCCTGTCTGTGGGAAGAAGGGGGATGTGATCTCAAGGAGCCATCTTGCAGGTACTGTCGGGAACAGCTGAGCGATGGCGTGCAGAGTTTTACATCGAGCTGTTTGTCAGCACTTCAGCAAGCTCCTGTCCCCTTCCCGTTCATGGCCAGTGCTGCCTGTGCCTTGCACATGGACTCTCTCCTCTGATCTGGAGCTGCTCCTTGTGCTCCAGAGCAGGTACACGGCAGTCCTGACGAGAGCACAGTACTACAGGCAGTAAGTGTCCCAAGGAGGGTAGCTGTGGGAGCTTCAAGCTTTGCGGGATTTATATGGAGCTCTGGTCTTCGCCTCTTTCCATTAATGATTAATAAGCAATTACAAAGGGGTTTCTTGTTTGTTTGCTTTCTCAAACCGTAAACTCCGTGCTTGCTTTTTTTTGGTCAAGGAGCATATGGCTGTATTGACAGTGCAGAGCTGCCACTCATTTTGCCAAGCTGTTGTTAGCTTGCATGTGGCCAGGCAGCATCTATGAAAAAGCCCTGCCCTGCCTGCTCCCGCATTGTTTCCAAATAAAGGCATGTCTGAAATGGGAGTGAAGCCTCCAACTGCCAGACCTTAAAGAAAGGACCTTTTACCCATGGATTCAAAAGAGGTGATTTATCTGCAACAAACTGCTCCTTCCCCACCCCCTCCTTCTCTTTATCAAATTAGGTGAAATAGTTGCTTTAAAATTTAAATCATGCAAACTGCATGTTTTACACTCTGCTCTCTGGCAGGTAGAGTTTGAACAGAGTTTGGGAACCTAACCCTCAGGCCTTGAGTCACCTCAAACTTATTAAAATATACAGTCTATATATTTTATTATACATTTAGAGCAGGTTAAACAGAAAATGCTCATGTTCCTGGCAACCATTTAAAAGTGATCCTTTCCTTGCATATAAACCCTTATCTGTGTGATGAGTGGGGAAGGTGAATGACTACCTGTAATGCAGGGTAGTAGTTTGGGTGACTATGGTGTTTTTATTATTTCTTAAGCCAGCAGTACTCTCTGTCATGGTTTAATATAAATTTGAAGTGGCATAATAGTATCTATCTGTATATGATCTAAGGACATAGCTAATATGAGGTTGTTAGGAAGAGGTAATTTATTAGACCAGCTGGTATGGAGGGAAAAAATGAGCCAAGCTTTCAGGCACACCAGCACTTCATCAGGTCTGAAATAGAAGCAGCAGATTTCAAGGTTAAACAGAAGTTATGAAAAACAGCTCTGTTTAATCAGACATGTATTGAACTGCCAAAGAGGAGCTTGCTGGTATGATATTCCTTCAGTGGAGGGAGGAAAGTGAGAAGATGATTGTTACACTGTAGAGACAGATAAGGACTTCACAGCCTCTTAAACAGGGGGAGGCTATAAAACCAGTACCTGATGAGCTCATTACTGCTATCTTGGGGATAGGAAATTTTAGTTCTTTGTCCTCTCTTTGTAAGGTTTTGGTTTTGTAGGATATTTGAGAATCATGATGACCGCATCAGTCTTTTGCAAATAGTTGGTTTTATCTAAAGGAACTTTATCGGACAAATTTAGTTGCAGTCATTCTTTGTCAATTAGTTGCCATCCTTAGCCTACACTGCTACATTAAGAAGTTACTTAACACCCAATTCATATTTGTAAAGATAATGGCAGAAAGAAAAAAAAAAAACAAACAACTAAACCTCTGTTGTTGTTGGGTTTTTTCAAGCACGAAGTATTTACTTCTAAAATTTAATCGTCTATTCTAACAAGAAGCCCGGAGTGCTAGTGAGCTTTTTAAAAATCTATTCTTTTCCTCAAGCAGAAGCCAAATCCAGAGTTGAAATGTTTTTTAAAAAAAAGGTTTCAAGGCTTTGTAGAACAACAGGTTCTTTACTTGTGCTGCTATCAGAGTTGCCAATGTGTTGTTTCTCAGATTTGAATTAAGTTGTGTTATCAATGTGGTTTCAGTACAGATCTGATGATGCACTCACTGTCAATATGTATTGGATGGTACACTGTGGAGAGCAGAGGAGATCTATTTGGTACTCTTTAGAAAAAGCTTTTCAAGGTTTTTCTGTAGTGCTGTATCCTAAATTGATAAATATTATAGTTAAAGCAATGTCAGATTAAATATGTTAAAGTAGAAGTCACAATATTTTTATTTTCTTGCTCATCTGACTTCTTAGTTATATTTGATGGGCTGTCTGTACAATTGCTCTCTAAATTAACCTCTGTGTGTATTTTAAAGTTATAGTATCTGCCTTTATCATGCAAGACTGACTTTCAGTATCAGTTATAATGGTCAAAACAATTGATGCTGTTGGAGTGGTCTCAGGAGTGCCAGGAACCATCCCATTCATTTTTCTGAGTCCCACTGCTGCATGTTAGGAGGGCAGAGCTGTTTACTCAGCTGTGTCCTGTTCGTATGGCAGGGGCTGGATAGGTAACCCTGGAATTTAACCCAAGCCCTGGGTAGGTGGAGGAGGTCAGAAAAGCTTAATCTAATTCAGATAAATTACTTGCCAGGAAGGGGTGTAGCTGTGCTAGCATTTGTCTTTCTCTTCCAGAAGACAGCTTCATCCAACCTGCTGAACCAACAATTTGAAAAATTTTTTCAGGTATTGGGAGCAGTTGCACAGCAAGTGAGATATACAGAGGGAGAGACTGCAGCATCTTCTGTCATCCTTGATGTTGTAGGATATGGCATAAAGTACGTTAAAATATCCCTTTCACGGGGTGCTTGTGTCACATAAGTCTTTGGTCATATGGAACTAAGTTTTTTGTGGTTTGCTCTCAAATTTGTCAAGAATTTACCTGTAATTAGTTGTGGATGCCCTCCACCACTACCACTTTTAACAGTATTACCACTACTTTAGTAACCTGTTTTATGAGTCCCAGGAAATATCCTGAAAACCTAAGATGGACACCAGATCACCCTAAGACTGCTCTTGAGGGCAGTATTGAGTATGGCCTCTCTGCAGCAAGTTCATAGGGAAGGTAATATCAGAAGCCACAACGAATACATTATTTTAATACTTGACCAAAAAGAAGCAGCAGTATTAGATTGATATGAGGTGGGGAACAAGTTACAGAAAAAGCATCATCTAACTGGAGCTTAATGGAGTGTGATGGCTCAGTTCTAACAGACATGAGCTTTGTGGATTGGCTGCACGTTGTGTAAGTAGCTTTTATTTATGGCAGAGGTAGCCAGCATGCTCTATAAAGTTGAAATAAGAGTATTTATAGGACTCCATCCTGATTAATTAATAATATCAGTGCTTGGAAATAGAAAGAATTAGCTGGCATAACACTTGATGGGATTAAAAATGGGAAGGGGAAAAAAGTTAATTGAAGCAATTTCAGTAGATGGAAATGAGTTAACTATATATTCTTCTAACAAAATTGGACCCCAAATCTGTTCTGAGTTTCCAACCCCTATCTCTTCATAAGGGTAACTGAAGCAAAGGAAGCAAAAGGCCTGCTGCAGTCTCCAAATTTAAATACTGAAAAAATTTGTATGAAGCCCATACTTGTTTATTTTTCTCACAATAGAGGAATTTAAAGAGGAAAAAAAGGCCAATGAACAGAAGCATTTAAGCCCTGTAGGTAAGGAAATAGAAATAAAGTGTTAGTTTTATTTTTGTGGGATACATTTTTTACAATGTTTTTAACAATGTTTGCTATTGGATGTTCCTGTTAAGGTACTTTCCCCAAAGTAATGATCGTGGAACACCCCCAGAGGTTTGCTTCACCCACTCGAAAAATAAACACAACTAACAGGATGACTTCCACAGAGAAACAATTTTTGAAACAAAACACCAGAGCAGTCCACACTAAATGTAGATTTCTGGCATTCCTGGAGCTGATTCACCTTGGCATCCCTCAGTTTACTCCTTTTTCTCCTCCCTGCCTTTCTGGTTTTGGAAGTAATTTTTCAAGATTACTTACCAAATTACCTGACTTCTGCTTTTCTTTGCATCCTGATTGCAAGACAAAACGTTGGATAGGTGAGTTGTGTGTATTCTGACATAAAATTTTCTTACAGTCAACAGATGAAAAAAAATTTAAAAAAACCCATCCTAACCAACCAACTTTTTGTTTCCTGTAAAATTCGGTTTCTATGCAGGTGTCTTTTACACACCCACAGACCCTTGAAATACTAGAAACTGGATGCTCTCACACTGTTCCTCATAATGACTTGCAAGAAATAATGATAATATTTAGCCAAAAAAAGCTCTCAAAAAAGGAACTAGTTGAGAACTTACATATGCCAAATTGTTTAATAGGATACTTTCACACATATGCACACATACCCTTGAGGGATGAAAGTGAGAATTTGACTATAAAAATGAAATTATGCTTTCCAAGTGAAATCCCTATATAGTGTCCTCACTAGAGCAGTCCTCTAGTTTTGTTCAGCCTTCATTAAATAGCATTCTAGTGCTCCGAATCTCCTTGGATAGGATTTTGTTCTTTTCCTGCATACTGTGAACTAATGCAAGTCCTGGACTCACTCCAGTCTGTGCTGACTTTACATCTAAACTTTGAGTATAAGCTGCTTCAAACTTCTCAGGAAACAAAAATAAAAGAGCTCAAGAAAATGTTGTACCTTTTAACAGTGATCTCATGCATGGCCACATGCTGTCAGGAATTTAAAGTTTCTTGTGCTGGGTTTTAATGCAGGCATACTTTCCATGGCAGTCTGAAATACTGCTGCAGTTTGACTTACAGCCACTGGCAAACAGTGTATTTGCAAGATAGTCTGAGTGTCCTAAAAGGTAGCTTCACTGACCCTTTTTTTTTTGTTTGTTTTTTACTTGACTATTTATGAACTTGATTTTTTTAAGTCAAAGCAATCTGTGTGTATGCTCAACTGCAATACAAATCGTTAAATCATTCAGAGAAGCTGCTGGATTACTTAACTCTTCCACTGCTGTATTTTATTCAGCTTTTCCATTAGCACTTAAAAATCAGGCCAGGTATAGAAAGCCAACAAGGAAAACTAGCATCTTGCTTGGACTTCAAAAGCCTTTTTGTGGAATGCAGATGTAGAACTTAATAGTAAATATGCCAGTAGTGCTGGTGGGCCGAAATGAAGTTCCCAAATGGCTCCCAGAGGCTCCCTGCTGGAGGAAGAAGGACTGTCTTCATGCCATAAGAAGATCTTTCTGTAGACTCCGTGGGCAGGACACTGTGCTGACAGTAAATTGGGTGCATGGATTTCATGTGTGTCTCCCAGGACACCCTCTGTCAAGGTGCTCAAGCTCACAAACAGCTGCCTCTCATTGCTTGCAACACAAACTGTGGGTCCAGCCTTTATGGTGCCTGTGAGGATGACAGAGCATTTAGCAGTGAAGCTTCTTGGGGTCCCTGTACCCCAGAATTCCCCAAAGCTTGCAACATCTCATTTCTCCTGAGAACTGCCAGGTCTGGGTGTGGAGAAAATGCAGTGTGGGTGGCAGAGAGAAGTCTTGCTGCAGAACCATTTCCCTGCTGGGTTTTGCAGCCCCTCCTGAGCTGTATGCTGCTGTGGCAGCTGAACTTCAGCTGAGTTTCAGGCTGTCCTCACACGTGACAGGGCGCTAGGGACTGAGCATTCTGTAGCATGACCTGGCCCAGGCCTCTGTCCCACTGTGCTGGGAAGCATTGTACTTTGTATGTCTGTGATTTTCATATTATACACTGTTCCTCAGCAGTGGTTTTGCCTCACTTTTAGAGAAATACCTTGCAAGGCAAGGTATTTTTTCTTTGCCTTGCAAGGATCTAGTCCAGCACCCTTTCTGTAACTGGTTGTTGGTGTATTACTGTAGTAACCAATGGCCATCAAGGCATCGAGGGAGTCTGTTCTTTCCAACTCTTAATTTGTTCAAGCTGCCTGTCTTTTCTCTCTTTTAAGGGATGTCTCTTTCCATTACACATGCTTAGTGCCTCTCTTCAAACAGCGCAGCATTCCTTTGATGCTATTCATGGGACAAACAAGTTGACTAATGAAGGGCATTTACCTGCAAGAAAAAAAATGTCCAAGAGCATCAGCATGCTTACACTATGACCTTCTGGTTGTTGGCTTGCTCTGTTAGTGTGCTGCTGAAGTTAAGCTTTGTGCACTGCAGTTGGTTCAGCTCTCACTAATACACCCCCTTGGTTTCCCATGATTGATTCTCTCCTAATAAAGTGTGCTAGTTTGGACAGACCTTTACTGAAATCTCCTGGAGAAGGAAAACCAAACCCTTCTCAAAAAAGTGGCCAGGTTTGTGAAGGAGATGAAATGAAGTGGGTTAAGAGAGCCAGTGAGGAGACTAGGTCTCTAATGGGAGAATCTGCAGTGGGAGCTGGAGAAGAGCCAGGGGAGAATTGGAAGTACATTGGCAGTGGGATTACCCATAGGATGGGATACAGGAGCAAGGGGTAAATACACAAAAGGCAGCAGAAATAAAATAAGAAGTGAGGGATTGGCCAGGATGAGAGCTGGGAGACTAAAAGCAGTCTGGGAATGGTGGTTGTAGTCTTGGGAAGATGAACTTTGGGGCAAATGCAGCTGAACTCCTCCCATGTGTCAGTAAAAGGTGTGGTGTGGCTGAGTGCTTCTTTCCAGCCATCACATGGGCATCAATTTTGCTTGGGGGCTGTTCCCTGTATATGCTCATGAGATGGCTCTGGGAACCTGGGCTAACAAACCTCTTGGCTCCCCAGGCAACTAATTGCCCCTGCTCTTTCATTTGTAGGCCGTTTTCTCTGCTCACTTCATTTAATTTCAACAAAGTCATGATGTTTTACTTTTGAGCTTGAACTGACCATCTGTATACTGGGGAAGAACACCTCCCCGTTACCTCACTGAAACCCCATCTGTCTTCCCAGTGAATGTGTGCCTGCAGCACATAACTGGTGATTACATGGTGGATGTGTTTCCTCTCGTGTGACCGAGAGCTGGGGTGGCAGCTGATTCTTGTAAGGTCACTGGAGGAGGTGGCCTCTTTGGGGGACTGAGTGTGGAAAATATTCTTCAGCCTCGATTTAAGCAGAGGTCTTACGTGAGCCATTATTCTGTTCCTTCAGCATCACCTTTGATATGCATAGATTTTGCTGAAATGGCTTTTCTAGCCTGTTCTTGAACAATTCAGTGAGAACTTTCTAGCTCTGCACCAGTCAGGTTTAACTGAGTACAGTAACTGCTTTGTCCTGAGCAGTGAAAAAGCCAGGCTTCTTCATGAGGGTGACTTCCCTACCACTTAAGTATCCTTTTACATTTACAATATTCAAAATACAGATTTTTTTAAAAGTTCATTCTACTTCCCTCTCCATCTTTAGCACATGGGAGGAGATACTGCTTCCAAATTTCCTTCCTGAAGCCTGTCTTGGAATTCATAATTGAGCAAAGACGTAAAATGGCAGTGTTAAAGTGGTGAAAAGTCAGCTGTAATGTTATCTCCCATTTAAAATTAAAACTGTGAAAGCATAAAAGCATTCGAAAGCCTTTGCTCATGTGCAGTTACACAAACGGTCCTAAATTAAGTGGTGTCAAATAAGCTGTAACCTGTGAGGGTGTCAGTGTTCTCCTCTGGATGTGCCTAAGTTTATTGAGATTCTCCTTTACACCAAGAGGAGAAGTAGTGTTCCCCTGGTACTTTGGATTTGTCAGTGTGTATTCAGGGAGACTTGAAATGAATGGGTGAACCCATTTCCTCTAGCAAGTAGTTCAAGTCCAGTAGCTTTTCTCTCATCCCAGCCTGGAAGTCTGTGAAATGTCTGTGAAATGTGACTGACTTTCATAGTTCAGGGCTATCTTGACTTCTTCCTAAAACTCTTAACAGGTCTAATGCACACACAGCAGTTCTTCTCATTCTTGTGTATTGTTTAGTTTCCTCCAGCATTCATTATTGATATTCATAAGAGCATATTGTGCTGCTGATCTAAGCAAATTGGACACAAAGTGAGTTGGCTTATTTTAGGACTTATCTTTGTGTAATCATGTCTGACTGGCACTTTTTTGAATGTATGTGCCCCATTTCCTTGTGTAAGTGAAGCGTATTTTGGGTGAGAATAGACTTTCATCAGAAAGTCAGCATTTCTGAGCCAAGATGTGTCTGTGCATCTGGGCACAGCTTCAGCCCAAAATTATAATGGCTAAGCTTACAAACTGTCAGCTGTATTTTTTTAAATGCACTATTTTAAGAGTGAATGGGCCATATATTTTATCTCTTTTAATTATAATAGAATGAACCCCAGGTTCATAGCAGGAACAGGATGTAACTGTGGTGGCTTGGTTACTTCAGTGGAGTGATAATCATGGTTTAGTTTTACTCCCTGTGCTCAAGAGAGTTTTCTAGCTGAATCATGTGATAAATAGGCCATTTTATGTGGTAGTATCAGGTAGGTATTTAAACCTTACAAGGTGTTTTTGATGAAGGATGGAAATGCACTGTCTGTACTAACCTGAAGAGAAAAGCCACTGTGAGTGGCCCCTCGCAGGGGTCTCGTGGCAGTGCTGTGGTAGGAGGTGACCTGTGCTGCGCTCTGCCTGCCAGCTCTGACCGCAGAGGGGTCTCGTGGCTTTCCTCACACACTGTGCTGGGAAAGAGGATAGGACAGTATCCAAATCTAGCATCTTGAAGTTGCTTTAGGAGAGGTGTAAAGGAGAAAAATAGACTGAATCACGAGGGAAGCAGCAGAAGAAGGATTTTTTTATTTGGCCAGATAGTTATTTTTGTGGAGGGTAAATCATTACTTTTGAAGCCATCTGTCTGAACTGCAGTGAATCTCACCATAACTGATCAAGAGTAATAAATAATTAAATAGTAGCGCTCAAATGAGTATCTCTACCTTGCTTTCATCTGGTTCCCTTGGTTCTGGTGTTTGACAAGTACCTGTCTGCTGCCTTGGAGCCGTGAAGGTTCGTACCTACACTGCTGCCCTACTTTCGAGCAATTCATGCAGTGAGAAACCTGATTATTTTTTCAGTCTGGTGGTCCTGCAACGTGCTGTTGTGGAAAGCGTACGTGAACTCCCTGCAGTTTCACGGTGCCTGTGGTGAAAGTCTCAGCCCTGCCGAGCAGCGGTGCTGCGGCGCGGCTGTGGGAGCGCAGGCACGGCGGAGCGGAGGAGGAGGGCTGCGGGCTGCAGCTGCCGCCGGCTCTCAAGGTAAACACTGGGTGACCTACGAGCCAGCCAGTCAACTCCAGCGTGGCCTTATTAGGCAAGCTGCGGAGCCGCGCCTGGGGACGGAACGTGGTGCGCAGCCCAGAACGGATCCAGCGCAGCCCCCGGGAGATGCGACCCAGTACTGCGGCGCTGGCAGCGAGCGCTGCCGCCCGAGCCGCCTGCCGCCGGCACTGCGCTCTGCCTGGCCACTATCAGGAATTGTGCTAGCGGTGGCTTTACAAAGTGAAATCCTTTTGTGTAGATGTTAGTAGCTGTAGTTCTCTCTTCCTGGCGTGCTGTACATGTGCTCGGTTATAGCCTCAGGACGCCAGTTCGCGCTGTCAGCCCGTGTACTGCGACGCTTTGGGGGGCCTTTGCTGGGAAGCGTGTTTTCCTTCCTTGCCCTGCCGGCTTCCAGAGGAATACCTGGACTAAGAGGAACTAATTTATTTATTTATTATGACTTTGGGAGTTGTTTCTCCTCTCTTATTGTGCAGTTTTATGCCCTTTATTGAAAACCTGGTTTTTACTGGCTAAAGCAATTATCTTGCTCCCAAAAGAAGGGGAATATTGGCACCCACTGTCTGTGTACAGACCAGGACTAAGCTAGGTTGCTTCATACCCACCTCATTAAAACTGACTTTCACATGGAAGAAGCCTTGAAAAAAGTATTTATGTTTTCCCTTTAGTATAATCTCCATAGATTTAGACAAGCAGATGCTGTGCAAACTTTCCCAGGCAGCTCTGGAAGGCTCTTCAGATCTGACATGTGATTAACTCCCTGGTACCCCCCTGTGCACCAAGAATGTTGGTGATTTTTGCAGGGGCCTTGGGAGTGATTGAGGACAATAAAGAGAAAAATGCCATAGCTGCCATGAATTTAAATCTGTTCTCTAGAGAACAGACTCCAGAACTGCAGCATCACTGGGTTAGATTTTCTTTCCTCATTAATGTTTGCTTAGCCATACTGGTTGCAAATTAAGCCTTGTACATGTGCCTTTTTCATAGTGCAGTGACAGTACTTGAGCTGTCCTACCCTGACCATCAGCTCTTGAATAAAGCATACATTTTTTATTTATTTCTTTTAATAAATATTTAATTGTCTGAGAAAGCATTGCAACATGCCATAAACAGGATGGGAGCTGAGGTTGTGGATTTCTTGTCTGCAAGCTTGCTGTCTGCCTGAGGCTTGAAAAGTTATATTTCAAGGTACGTAGGCAGGGATAGGATGTGTCCTGTGAAATGTCACATCACAGTGGTAAACAAAATTGGTGTTTTCCTTAGATGACTATCACAAAGAGCCAATGAACTTTGTTATAAATTCTTCCTTGGAGTGTGCATGCCTCTCTCTGCTCCCTTATTGGGGTTTTACATGCATGCAGTGGTAGCAGTGCAGAGGTGTTCAAGAGCAGCCAAGAGAAAACTCCATAGTGTGGCAGGGCCTTTTGTGTCACCTAACTGCATGGGGCCACTTGCTGCTCCAGGCAAGGAGACAGCCTCGTGCGGGTTGCAGACACTAGAAGTGTCAGAAGATGGGGAACCCATCCTAGAAACCCTGGCTGCTTGTTTGAAGGACAGGAGTTTTACAGACAGTCTCCCAGCAGCCGCTTAAGCCCGTGGTCACCACCACAGCAAAGCTCTTGTTCCCTGCAATAGCAAAGGAGAAGCTGATGCTTCATGACTCCAGTGAAGGATGTCCACAGAGCTGTGCCTAACCCTGTGCCTTCACAGTCTGAGCTGCAGCCGCTTCACAGAGAGCTGTGGTGTTGCTTTGTTGCATAAAACTCCACGTCTCCTCAAAGTCCTTGAGCTGTTTAATGATTTAGATTTGTCTGTGTTGCTGGGAGATGAGTTCCTGCCTTATCCTCCTTTCCAGCCATTTGCTCAGTCCAGAACTGGCCATGTTCATGCCTGACATCTTCTGTTACCCCTTTGGGCCCAGAGACAAATTGGTGTGACCGAGTTCATGTACCTCACTGACATATCTGATTACCACATGAGGAAAGGGCATGTGGCCTTTGAACTTCCTTGAAGGAGCTCCTCTAGACTGATCCTACTCCTAAAGAGGAAAGCCTTGGACATCTTTTAATTATGCTACAGTCTAGCCATACAATTTTGCAAACAGTGATATGAGATACAGGGATGTCAGGGGACACTAGATTCATGTTCCTTATTCTGAAAATGTGTTGCAAAACTGAAAGGTACCAAAATCTCCTTTTAGGAGTAACTAATTGCTGAAATTAATGAGCAGAGTGAAATCTGAAACAGCCATCTGGAGACTGGAAGGGGAATTCTAGTGTGGGTACAAAAATACCTGTTGTTTTCCCTTCTCCCAGAGCACATGACTAAATAGCCAGAACAAAAAGACCATCCATATTCTTTCAACACATTTCATACTATAAACCTCAGTCCCCTTTATAAATCTTACTAATCAGCTTTTTTCATCTCTTTGCATATGACCTGTTTTAAAGTACACTACACAAGCAATGTGCTGAAGTTTAACTGAAGACTTGTCCAAAACACAATCACTGGCCAAACATAAATCTTTTTGCCAGGATCATTATCTGGAAAGGATTACATTTGCTTTCTGCTGGAGTGATGACACCATGTCAGGAAACTTTATCCTATTTTCAAAGTTCACATGGATGGCCTCCATTTAAGAAATGAGAAATTAGCAGTTGCCCACATGCATGGGGTTTGGATGGAGAAGACAGACCTGACTGGTCTGGCCAGCCCAGAATATGTACTGTGATTGCAAAGTGGGCTGCTGGGATGTGAGCCTGCAAACTTGTACAATCACTGTAAGTGACTGTACTACTGAAGTAATCTTCTGGGAGATTTTTGACCTGTCCTTCAGCTTTGGGCTGACTTACTTCTTGAGCACCTTGGCAGAAACTGCTGGAGAGTGGGAGGAAGGGGAAATAAGAAAAGGGAGTGCCTTGCCACTTTCCTTTGGAAAGATACGGCTGAATGCCAATGACTGTCTGGGTGGTGTGGGGTAGGTGAGAAGCCTGCAGCCTGGGAGGGGAGGTCAGACAGACTCATGGAAAAGAGTGCCCTGAGTTTGCCCAGTCTTCTGACCTTCATTCCTGCAATCATCCACAGCACCTCAGATCTTGGCATAGCTGATTCTGACTAGCTATTCCAAGGGTGCTCACCTTGGTCAGAAGAGCAGTTGAATAAAATTCATTAGGTCCTTTGGATCGCTACCCATGAAGAGTGGATGAAAATATGATTTCATCATTAAATTTATACAGATAATCTCATTTTTCTGTGCTGGTCAGATTCCTAGTTTACCTAACTGGCATGTTTGAAGAAATTTTCATGCAGTCACTGTGATTTTCTTTCCTCTACATTGTTGATTTATTTAAATTCTTATTTTATTTTTAGATTTTATTCAAACAGCTGTCATGGGCTTCTTTGATTTTTTGCTTTTATGATAACTGCAAGTCACAACGAAGTATCTACTTCTTATCACAGAGGAACACTTCTAAATATAAATGCATAAATGATCAAAATTCAGGAGGAAAAAAGGTCTGATCTTGGTGGGACCTGGTTCATAACTCCTCAGTGCTTTGGGGCTGGCAGCCCTGTAAGTTGGGAACCTTTTTACAAGTCGTTTAAACTCCAGCTTTGATTAGAGCTATTAGTTTTGCCAGACAAAAGGAAGATATTTTCCTTCTCTTCCTGTGGGAAGCTTCAGAACAAGATTTAACTGCCAGCTGGTCTTTCATGAGCAGTCTCAGATTTGAAATGTATACATGCTTAACCTCAAGCTCTAAGCCCAGATGACTGCAAACTTAGCTTCCCGCTGGGCTGCCCCCCTTTCTGACGGCTAAACTGTTGTTCTCTCTTTGTTTGCTTATGTTGGAGGCTGCTAATGCTCAAGAATTAATGATGGCAGAGGGGGACAAGAACATTACTACCGATTTGTAACACAGCCTTGATAGTGTAGTTTGGCTGAGCACACTTGTAGGTCCCGGAGACTGGATCATTTTTGAAGAACAAACTGCTCTTCCTCCTTTCCTCATCAAGTATTTGGAGATGAATTTCTTTTCCTCTGGGAAAGATTTGCTCTTAAATCTGCTGTTTTCAGCAAAATGCTAAATCCAAGACTTCTTTTCTCTATATCATTGCTTAACTCTGCTGACTTGCTGTTTTTGCACCCTTAATGTTTTTTTCCACTTCCAAAGTTGGTTAAGGGACAGCACAGAGACTTCTCTTGCAATAGGTGATCCCTTTTGGATGGAAAGGAGGGATGGAAGCGGTCAGTTGCCTACGGTTAAATATTCCCAACAACCTGTGTGAAGTGCGTAGCATTGATGTAACACCCTAAGGCTCCAGCATCTGAGAGCCTTTAAGAGTTTTAATATTGGAAGCAGTGTTGGGACATACCCCTGTATCTTGAATCAATGCTGAATGAACTCTGGGATCACAGATTCTGCACAGCAGCAGAGTTTCAGTATTAACAGCAGTGACATTAATGTTAAATCATAGGTACTGCACAGAGCAATGGCTGGTGATCACCGTCCAGCCTAACATGAAGAGATCTTTAAGCCAAATTCTAGGTATTTTTGTGAAGAGCTTGACAGAGATATTGCTTTTATTGAATATTTTATTTTCCTCTGTAATCACTCTCGTTGGTCCCATGAGGTAGCCCCTGGATTCTTCACCTGCCAGCTGTATATAGGGCTTGGAGAAGGAGCCCTGTTTGCACCCAAGCCTATCACAGATATTTCTTCCCAGGTGGTAGCCAGACCAGTTGGAGAGACTGGCTTCCCACTGGGTACTGTAGGAAGAATCTGAGCAGCATAAGCAAGAACCCATTTAAAAAATACGCAATTGTGAAAGGCACTCCAGAGTTTTCCTGTCTTTCTGCATGTGCTTTCCCTTCTGCACCTCATTCACCAGGAGGATGCTGAGGACAAAACATCGGGGATGATGTATTGCAGAGGAATGGGGGAGCCTGACCCCTCCCTCCACGAATGCAAATATACCCCTCCTCTCTGTTGTAGGGGACATTGCCAGACAGAGGGGTGACATTTGAGCTGAGCTTACCTCCTTTGTTAGCTAGAAGGGTTGATCCCTTTCCTGATCATAAGATCCTGTGCCTTTTCCTTTGTTCTGGCACCTCCTGAAAAGCATACCCAGCAAAAATAAAAGGGAATATTTACAGCCAGTTTAGTCATCAGGCTGGGTCACTAGGGGAGCAGGACCTAGCAGAGGTCCTGCAGCAGAAGGAATGATGGGTAGGACTGTCTTTCTTGGCGGCTTTGAGCTATTGCATCAGCTCAGCTGTCAAGTCTAACTTATCCTTCAACCTTGCTAAAGATTGCAGACACAGAATGTGTCAAATGAGTGGTGTTTACCTGCACTTTATGAGAAACTTCCCTTACTGTGTACCAGATGAGTTACAGGTGCTTGAAAATGCTCCAAGTAATAATACCTCTATTCATAAGATCAGGTAAACAGTCTTCACACAAGCAGGGCTGAGAAAGAAATAGTTTTTTTTTCAGAATAGGGTGTCTCTTGCTGCTATATGTAACATATATCCTGGTCCAGGACTTCCCCGTTAGCTGTTACCAGCAGCTGCTTTGTTAGTTCTGCCCCATCTTGGTTTTATGTTTTAAGCCCACCTGCACTTATGCCTAGGCCATAAAGCACCAGATTTTCAGCTTAATTGCAGATTTGGACAAGTGTCAACAGATTACATTTTTTGTATATATTAAGCTCAAGTACATGGAGGCCTTCGCAGCTGGTCAAGAGTGCACAGCAGTGTTGGTTTGTGTTCTCTTGGTAGTGCTGGGAGTGGTTAGAATTAAACACGAGAGGTAGCGAGGTTACAGGCAAAGAAAAAAACCATGGTGGTATGTACCATCAAATATTTCTGAACAGAGAATGTTTCTTGGTGAGTCAGAGACATCAAGGCCATGTTCCTTGTGCTGGGTGACTCTTGTTCCAGAGAGCTCTGGACTGTTGAAAGATCGGCTAAGAAAAGGTGCTTTGGTTAGGGTGATTCCATGTTTTTAAAAATAAATAGATTAAAACAAATAGCAGGTGCATTAGACAAGATGGAATGCATGTTCTTCTGTCCATTGCAATAACTTGTTAGCATGAAAAACGGTGTTTTGATGGCCTAGATAGGCTAAATACTTCATGACAAGCCAACAGCCGTTAATAGGTTGTTGACAGAACATATTTTTCACTTGTGGTTATGCAGTCTCTTTCACAGCATCATTGCTTATATCTCATACCTTGTCTGTACATTGAGGTTCTCAGCATAGATCAGGCTTCTGTTGTACCCAGTATCACAAAAACAGGTAAGAATAGTCAAGAATTTCAGGCCAGTGTTTCTGTTGTACCTTTTTGTGGTTCTGACAACCCCATTCCTGTGCTGGGTTTTCTACTCAGAGAATCATAGAGTGGTTTGGAATGGAAGGGACCAAAGATCATCAAAGATGATCTCATTCCAAGCCCCCTGCCAGGGACACCTTTCACTGGACCAGGTTTCTCAAAGCCCCATCCTGCCTGGCCTTCAGCACTTCCCGGGATGGGTCATTCATAGCTTCACTGGACAACCTGTTCCAGGGCCTCACCACCCTCGGTAAAGAATTTCTTCCTGATATCTACACCTATCCCTCTTCAGCTTAAAGCCATTACCCCTTGTCCTATCTACAGGTCCTTGTAAAGTGCCTTTCCTGCTCTGTTGTAGCCCCCTTTAGGTGCTGAAAGGTGCTCTGAGGTCTCCCTGTAGCCTTCTCCAGGCTGAGCCACCCCAGCTCTCTCAGCCTGTAAAACTGATGGTAGCTGAAGTCTTTTGGAAGGGAAGAAGTCTGTTGGAGGGAGGCTGATATTTGTTTGGATGGGGTTAAGTGCATGGACCTGTTTCAGTCACATATTTAATGCTTCTTTGTGTCTGTGTTTGACCATCAGGTAGTTCAGTGTGGGCGACTGAGCCAGGGTTATTGCACCATTGCAAACAAATACTTCCAGACTTCCAAAATTCAAAATTGGAACTAAAGGGGTTCCAACTCTTCAATCCAAAATCCATCAAATCTGTTTAATGAAAAAGAAAAGGTAGCTAGACAGTACTTTCGTGCAATTTTTCACCTTCTGTCTTGAATTAAAATATTTGGAGCTGTGGTGTCTGTTCTTAAATCCCTACCCCCACCAGTAATTTTGCTCATATGTTATCCATAAATCTTGTCTGTTTTAAATGTTCCAACTAATAGTTAGGCAAAACATTTAAGCATAATGCTATGATTATCAGAGTCCATTTTTTGGCAGCCTAGGTGCTGTTTTTCTTAAGTAAGCACTGCAGTTTATCCTGATTAGAGATATGAAGGAATTATTCCTCTTCTTGGCATTTTTTCTTGTTGCTGTTGTTGGGTTTTTTTTGTTTGGTTGGTTTCTTAATATGAGGATTAAGGGGTTCTGCATTCATTTTGCAGGAATATAATGTGTGATTTGGCTGGATCTTTGAAGTGGTAATATTATAAATCTTCCAATCACCATTGCCCAATCTGTTTTAGCATTCATGTGCCTAATTTCTGTTTGTAATCTGATTACTGGCTTGAGCTGCTCCGGCTTGCAGCCTATTGCTATGCATTTACTGTACTCCCTGGGACGCGATAGCCTGACAGCTCCAGTCCTGTGCTATGAAAAATCTCTACACGATATTGCTAAGACAGGCCTAAGGGCTGTGGCTGGTTGAGAATTAGCTGCTGTTGTAGTTTCTCTTTTCCGAATCCTTTGTTTGTGCAACCATGTTCAGAAATCCTTGGATCTCCAGCTATTTGGGAAATGTTAAATACTCTGAGGAGCAAGGTAAGACTTTCAAGTAGATAAAAGAAAATGCAGTTTCTGTGTCTTTAATCTCTCGTATATATGTATGCATGTGTAAATAGTGTTTGACTGAGTCTCCTGCAGCTGCATTAGGTACTTTAGCAATCAGTATTCAGTTAGTCACCTAGGCTATTTTGTTATTTCCTAAAGGACACTTTTGAAAAATCCGATTAGATGGATCTTTTAATTAGCCTAGAATGCCACCGACTTAGAGCCTTTAAATATACTAAGTAACACTGGAAGGTTGCATCTACTTTTTCTTTTTAGAGTCTGCATTTTAAATTTCCTATGTATTAAATTATGAATAGTGGTTTTATCTGGTAGTTTGCACCTAAGAAGGAGGGGAACTCGACTGAACAAATGGTTAAACTTGTGAACAAGTCTGATTTATACTTCAGTAAATATATTCCTTAATTTTAAATAAAAATATTTTAAATGTTTTAATATGATTGTGAACATGTTTAGAATTCTTCAGTAAAAACCAGAGCAAAATGCTGTTGCAAATATTTTCCTTCTGTCTCTCAAGTACTGTGAGGGTGGTTTTTTTTAATCTTTAAATTAACCGTTGAATAAGACTCTGTTAAACTGATGTCTCTTCTGTGGGGATATTTATTGTCTTTTGATGCAGAGTTGTTTTACTTTTCCTCCTGTGTTTGTATTTAAGACTTCCATATTGTGGTAAGTAAGTTTTATTGGACTTTAATCCCCCCGCATGGTGTTTATTTTGAACAGGAGGAAATACATAAAATATCAAAACTGTGTAGTGGAATTTAATTGTCTGCTAAGTTTTTCTGTGTTTGGGGTGTAGGGGAAGATTGGAGCTCACCCCTGTGAAACACAGCAAAGTTTTAAGATGATTTTGAGGCATTATAGATGTGGTATGTATGAATGTTACTGGATGTGTTTAAGGGGTAGCAGGAGCCAAACCGGCTGATGTGTCCCTCTCAGCAGCCCTTCTCCCTCCCTGCTCCCAGGGAAGCAGTGCACACTCCTTTCTTCCATTCTCATATTCCCTCCCCACTTTTGGCTGGGGTAGGCAGAATTTCTCTGTGGTCTCCTTGTGGTTTTCCTGGTGGACAGCTGTTCCAGTGCCAAAAATTCTAGGATGGGTTGTATCCTGTTAGAACAGCTATAAATTTAAGATATGCCTGGTTCTGATTAGCTAAGCTGATACTGAGCTGGGCTGTGGAAGTTAGTGCATAGTCCCCTCAAAGTAATGTAAATCTGGCCTTTTTAGAGGATCCGTATGGCTCGGAGTATTCTTTTTAATGTTGTAATGTAAAATATAATTATTTATATACTATTCACAGTGTTTTTCTTATAATATTCTGTTTTGTTCTAACAAGATGTTTCTCTGTAATCTATGTGCTTTATTCTCCGTTTAATGGAAAGAGAAAATGAATGTTAACAAAAACAGGAAAAAGTTGCCTATTAAAGTTGAAGAATGCTATTAGCAAAGCTGCATGAAATCTGCACTGACTTGTAGCAGATGCCTAAAAAATGCCTTTTTGCACATTTTAAGCTTCTTTATCAAGTCATTAAAGTCATCATTCTGTTGGTTTTTTTAACCTTTTTTCATTCTTTATACCTGTAGAGGTGGCAGAAGGAAATGGAAGAGGACAAAGATTTGAAAGGCATAGGCAAAATATGCATTCTCTAAATTAAGACCCATATTGTCAGCTATAAGTTTCATTAAACCCTTTCTGCAAAAATAAGAGACATTCTACCCAGCCTTAAAATATCGTGCACAAGCAAAAAAAATTTTTTTTTGCTGTTGGATCTTCTTTGAAATAGTTAAATCTTAGCTCTGAGGTAGAGTAAAAGGAGTGCAGCTGCATTTGAATTATTCTAAAGTCTGTGTCTGTCTTTGAAAAAGAAAATGATTGCTGTATCAGTGGCCAACTGTTTATTAATTTAGGATCTTGGGTAGCAGATTCAATACAGATGGGGACGGAAGGCAATTTTTCATTGGGAGTAAGTTGTCAGTAGCTCCACGTGTTTTTGCACAGCAGTCCCAGACCAGGACCTGCTCCCTGGCTGCTCTGAGGTCTCTTGATTGCATCCTCAGTGAGTGGAGTGAGAAGTACTTGGAGCACTGGTCCCCCTTGCCACTGGTCATCATTTAGACCCTCTGGTGATGCACTTGATGGAGAAATGAAAAACTTTAATACGGGAGAGGGTAGGGAGATTGCCCATTGCTTGTTATGGTTCACACAATTTTGGTGGCCTAGAGGCTTTGTAATACATACTTTTTGAACATAAGGCTGCATCTGACACAATTTCACTCTCAGCATAAACATGTGTTCCTCTGTGAAATGCTTGTTGTAAGGCTACACAGAAAAAAAAGGGAGCTTCCAAATGCTAGACAATCTTCAGAAATACTTCTGTCATGGATGGTGTAATACTGTTGCAACAGATCCTCAGCTGGACATCTCTTGGCTTCTGCAGTGAATATACAGTTTTTATAGTATTGCCAGGCTGCAGCCAAAAAGGCTCTCACTGCTTGCAGCATTTCTCATTTGCAGAGTGCTTCATAAACATGTCCACTGCCCAAATTATGATCTGGGAAACATTGAGTTTAAATGATCACCCAGGCTGCAGTGCTACACCACAAATATTAGGAGTAGAACATGGCAGTTCATGAAGTGTTGATGCTTTTGATATGCCTGCTGTCTGTACTCATTTTTGCAAGGCTTTGGTTTATCATCATCTTGGACATGCCAGCTGGTGCTCCTTTGATTAGAGAGAAGGCCTCTGCACAGTCTTTTGCACGAGAACAAGGCTATGATTGGAAACTATAAGTTTCCTATTTATTACAGCATCTTCACAATGGTGTGGTTTTTTTTCACAGATTTTGCCAAAGGAAACTCAATCAGATTTAAGCCTTCACGATTGCTCCTAAGGAAGAGGACATTAAGGTAAGGTCCAGTTTTTCTTGCCCGGTGAAGATGACTGGTTGCAGTAGCTTTCTGTCATTGCTTGAATCTACATTTATTCTTTTGTCAGGAAAAGTCATTATTGGGCCTCTCACAGGACCAAGCTTTTGCTTAGAGCAGATGCTCTCAACAAGCGTTGAAAACACCAGCTGCCTCCTAAATAATGTTAAATTTTATAGCTAACATTGCTAGGGGGAAAGTCCTGCTCTGCATGGAGCCTCCTGCCACTGCAATGCCCATTTTTCCTTGCATGGCATGGACAGAGCACAGACATGCAGTGTGAACCAGCCCAGAACCCTCTGTAAAAGCAGGTGGCTGAAGTGGATGAATTAATTGTACATCCTTGCAGGGAGCAGTCTGGAGGAGAGAGAAGGAGGAGCACACTGCAGATGAATGGACAGGTGGTGTTGCATCCACTCAGGGCTGTGCTGCCTCCTTGTCTCCATTCTTGGGGCGCAGTCCTGCAAGGCTGAGTAAGGGGATACAGTTAAACAGTGAAGCAAGATGGCAGGTCACATTCCCTCTCTCTTTCTATCCTTTATCCAGCTGCTTTGGGTGTCCATGTTTGTGCTTGCTGGACTCATTCACAGTGGCACAGAGAGGAGGTCAGGAGCTGGGAACCTACTCTTACCTCACTCTTACCCTAGCTGTTCCATTGGCTCAGCTGCTCAGGAATCCACCTGCCATAGGTGCCACAGGGGCACAGGCTCATGTTTCCAAGCTTCTTTTCAGTCAGTGCACACAGCTAGAGCACACCTGGTTCCCTGCCATGCTGTTTCAGAGGTCCTGCAGAGAGATGGAGGGAATAGGTGTACAAGACACACTGTGCTATGAAAGCAGATAGGGGAGAGTAGCAATGAGAGTAGTAGAGAAGGACATGACTGTAAAATGGACCTTTTACATAAAAGTCCAGGGAAGGAAGTTCTCTTGGAGGTAGAGAAAGAAAAAAAGTGAACACCTGGCTGGCAGACACACAAGTGGATTTTGTATTTCAATCATAAAATCTTGGTAGATGCCATAGCTTTAATTGGGATGGCAGGTCAATGTTACCAGTGGCATTTGGGTCAAACTTCTGGTTGCTTTGGGCATGTAACTAGGTTAGTGGGACAGCTATTTAGAAACCATATGCTGCTGCTGCAGCAGCAGATGAAGTTTTCAGCCTGGAATCCCTGATGTGCAGCATGCAGCTCACACTTACTTTGGAAGTTGCCAGAACCGTACAACCACTGAGACTGTCAAGTTCTCTACTAATGCCACATTATACATCATCTTTAGACAAAAACTATTTAGATTGTGAAATATTGTTGACTCTGTTTTAACAGGAATCATCTGAATTCCTGAACACTGCAGAGTATAATGAGTTTGTTGAGAACCTGAGGGCCACACACAAATCCTGTGTGAAACAAAGTGGTGGAACCTCATGCTGTTGATTGCATTTCATGAATCATGATCACAGGCTATATTTCAGGCAGGGAAAGGACAAGAAGTTCCTCTTGTTAAATCGAGATTTAACAGGGACTTTAAGAAAGAATTCTTGCAAACTTCTGTTTGTTTTGTTTTGTTTTTTTTTAATTTGGAGAAACCCATGTATTCCCTAATTATTTTAATAATAAATGTGCTTAGCTCTTAATTATTAGTTAATTCATAGTACTGCTGCTCAGAACCTGCACCTAAATTTATAGCACGACTAGATGTAGATGTGGTATTTCTAGAAGAGGCTTTTGCAGGAATTTTGAAGGTACAATATATTTGGCAATCCAGATCTGACTGTCCAACTCTGCTTAAACAACTGAATTGATGCTGCAACTGCTCCTCCAGCAGAGATACTAATAAAGCAGGGAGAGGTCTGGAAAGATACCTTTGAGGAAGAAGGGAAGTCTTGTTAAGGAATTACTTAGGAGTTTGTCTTTTAAAACACATATAAGTGGTGATGAGTAGCCTCCTGTAAATTTTTTCTTTCTTTTTCTTTTTTTTTGTACAGTTTGGAATTGCCTTAACATCCTTCCAACTCAATTTAGATTCCTAATGAATGTTCTTATTGAACACTGTGACATGTCCTAAATATGCCTACTTTCATTTTTAGAACTAATTTGATTTATGTGTCTATAAATACTCAATTGTTTGGCTTGACTCTGTCATCTTCAGAGCAGTGCTGTCTCTGAATCCTCTGTGTGTTTGGGAAAGCAATGTAATTATACATTGGATTAAAACATTTGTTTTTTCTCATGTGCAAACATTTAAAACAAGCAATTCCACCTTCAGCTTAGCAGGAGAGAGGAAAAAAAGAAGTGTCTGAAGAGATAAAACTCCTAAATTGTGGATAAAATAGTATATGAAAATCGTTAATCTTTAAAAAATAAACAGTAAAAGTTGATGGTCTGTCCAGAGGGAAATGGAAAATGAGGGCATAAAGGAAACTGTGAAGGGACTTTCACAAAGCAGATAACCTGTGATGCTGTGTAGTGCAGTGAGGGTTAAGCTTAGGAAGTTTGTGGTTATTTAAGGAATTTTAATGAAATCTGCCAGTGAGCAAAGGTTGCAAGCCACCCTCTGTACAAAGGAGGAGGGAGCTCACATACAGGAAGAACTGGATGACCTTGAGGAGTAATAGAAAAAGGATGTAATGTAATAATACTAAGTGCACAGTTGTGCATTGGGGGCTGATAAATTTTCCTGTCACTTGCAACTGATGAAAGCACAGCCTTTGCGTATTAGTTTCTCATGCAGGATTGAGCAACCAGTATAGTATATATGTAAAAAAAGCAAATGTGTTGTAGATCCCAGCACTCAGCTAGCTAGTCATATAATAATGCTTTCTCTATTAAAAAACCCTATTTTCATAAGATACTGCTAAGACCTGAGTCTGCAGTCAATACTACCTGATTCTGGTCACCATATACAAAAAAAAATTACTTAAGACTGGAATAAGTAGAGAACATTTTAACAGATAATCAATGAGACTGAGCCTGTCTTGAGGAAGCTGAGTACTTGTAGATAACCTCTGTTAAGAAAAATGAGTAAAGTAACTGAGAACACTGGCAAGAGAACAAATGGATGGAAACCCAGTGACAGACATTTAAACAGGATTTAAGGGATCTCTGCCTCCTAAGTCCCTAGAACTCCCTGGAGGGAGGACCAGGAGTGAATGTAACTAGTTTACAAGCAATCCAATAATACAGTTGTTTTTAGAACCAGCAGGCTAGTGCCACTCCTGATTCCATGATTTTACCCTTGGAAATTCATGTAGGAATTAGGCCTAAGTGGTGGGTGTTAATGCACAGTTTATTAAAACAAGTATTTTTCGATTTGAGTGAATGCTTTTCTGTACTAAGTCCTTTGTTTAGGGAAACTTAAGGTGCTACACTGTCACAGGCATTATGAAAGGAAGTGGAGATACTGCTAAATAAAGCCCAGGTATTCAAAAGTCCTGAGCTGGATCCTTCAGCTTTTGTCTTAAGTAATTAAGTTGATTTGGCAGAATATATTTGGGGTTAGTTTACAGCCTTTGGCCAATATTATTTGCATTTTTCAAACTCATCCTCAGCTAAAAGGAGTAGAAACTGCTTTCAAATGGGAACTGGGTATCTCTCCATCCAGGGTTCTCCAGAAGCTGTGTCTGTAAGAAAATAACATATTGTGAGACTAGTACGAATTACAAGTGTTGGCAGTGTGGGGTTAGGCACAGAAAAATATCCAGTTAGCTGTCTGAGTCTCTGCCCAGTCCCAGATGACACATGGATCCATTTGGTTGTGGCTGCTGTATGCTATTTTTTCATTGTGTTTTGATTTTTGTTTAGTTCAATTACAGTGTGTTTGCCCTGTAAGGATACACAGTTCTCTCTAATGGACAGCTTATTGCAGCTCTTCATCTTCTATTTGCTAGTTTCTGTAGTGGCTAACACTGCTTTTCTTGGCAGTACCTGGCATAATTTCTCTAAGTGCAGTTGTTGGAGACAATTTGCAGCAGGTGGCATGGTGCCTGGTTGTGACACAGCCCAGTTTCTTCATTGTCATTTCAAGGGTTTTATTCTCCCCTCAATATCTTAAAAAGGAATGTTATTCATAAATGATAAACATGGAAATACTTATGAAAAATATTATTAGTTAATATATGTTAAAACTCTTTTAAATGAGAATTGTTCTTTGGAAATAGTGAGTACAGAATTCATACCCTTGAAAAAAAGCAGCCATTTAAAATCTGTCCTAAGGAAGGATTTTCCAACAGTAAGACTATGCGGTTTTTTTATCACAATGACATTATCATACAGCACATCACTACTGTGACAAAATGAAGAACCTGGGATCACTGTGAGGATTTATGTCTGTTACACCTGTCTACACAGTTTACTAAAGGTTTTAAGACCATTACAAGTTTTCCTATGCCCAGCTGGGATAGTCACAATGGCAGAATACAGTAATTTGTTCTCTATTTGTAATGATTTAAGAAAAGAAATCTTGCTTACAAGAGAAAGACTTCCTCCAAAACTTTCTGTAGACAGTATCTACTTAAGACCATTATGACATCTACATTTTACAGTTAAAATTTGTATATTTAATGAATATTTAAAGAAATATTTTGTTTCATCTAAATGAGTGGTTTTCCTGTTTTGAAAAGACATGGTATAAAATTAAATTATCTGATACTCCTATTAGCATATTATAAACCACGTAGGATCCAGAGAACAGTGCAATAACAACTGGGTAGTCATGCAGAAGGCTTCTAGGTGGAGTGTACATGCAGTACTGCATATGATGACGTTTTAGTATTTGTGAAGAACCATTCAATATAGATTATTTTAAATGTAATTGCTTAGTAGAGCATTTTGAAGGCAGTCTCCAGTCAGTAATTTAATGCAAAAATGTGTCACAGTCAGTTCCAAACAAGTTTCAAATTATGTTAGGTTTGGCTTTCTGAGTTTCTTTGGGTTATTTCTTACCTCATTCTTATGGAAAATATTTTCTTTGGAATCTCTGTTAGACTGTCTTGCAGTAAATTGATTATATCTTGGGTTTATTTGATTTGTAGCAGAGACACCCACAGTTCTGTAAACCAGATGTTGCTTTCAGTTTTCAGAAGGAGTTCTCATTTGAAGATAAAGAAGAACTTGCGAACAGCACAAAGGATATTGATGCTAATCTCTTAGCAGTACTTCCAAAAGGTAGGTAAGGGAGACATATTATGAACACAAGTGGTAATTTAACAACAAGTGAAGTTTAGTCTATGCAAGTACAAGGCACAGTTAAAATCACTTAGGCACAGATGTTTTGTAAATGAGTTTTCCCTGTGAAGTATGCATGAAGGAAGAAACAGGGGATGAGCCACACCACTCATTTACGAGGCCTTGCTACATCCCTGCTTCATAAAGTTCAGCTTTGTTTACCTGGTTTCAGTAGGTTAGTAGTTGAAATTCAAAACTTCAGAGAGTTTCTTTGTACAGTTGGATTAATCCTCAGTTCAGAAGTATTGACTTGTTAAGAGTTACAGCTCTTTCCAGGCCCCTTTGGTGGTTGGTAGAGTCACTGTGTTTGCATGACCAACTGACTGCACTTGAATTTTCATCTTGCATGCTAATTGGCCTGCAGTACATATAGAGTTTAGTTTGGGGTTTCTTTTAGGTTTTTTTGTTCCAAACTTCTATCTTAGTCTGAATAATTTCTGAAGAAAACATCGATTGCATCTTTATCATTTGACACAGTTGAGGTGGAGGCAAGAATTAATTGTCTTGAATTATTTAGAAAAAAATCACAACATGCTTGAGCTTGAGTAAAAGGGTCATTTGACTGAAGAACTATGTGCAACTGGCACAAAGATTGTTCCCTTCATTCAAGGATGTTGTGGACCTCAGAACTTTGATGAAAATTGTGTGTGTTGTGGTGAAATTTACTCTTTTCAGGCAAGATACAAGGCTAAATGCACTAATCACAATGTGTAGGAACTGGCCTGCTCTTTTAATGTCATTTGTGGCAGAGTTCCTCTAGAAAGGAGCACTTCTTCCAGCATAGCATTTAAGTGCTATTTAAGTGACATGGTTGGTTTTAAATATAATCATTACAGATGTTCAGAAAGAAATGTTGTTGGCAAAATGATGGAATAGAGTGATATGCATTTTGACAATACAGACTTCTGAGAGCACCAGACAGTAATAATCCATAGTTCCTCATTATTCCTGATATTTATCCTTACAATCATGTGGCCAGCAAGTTAATTGAGCGTTCACTTGAGAAACCTTATCTATAAGTTGTTTCTCAGTCAACTAATTTCTATTCCAGGGTGTTTCTATTTTACAAAAAAGTATTCTCATAATACAGGCATCATATTTGGTGTGTACCAGGCCTAAGAAACAGCAGTGGGAGCATTTGGTTGCATTTTGAGGGGACTACTTGAAGTCCAGGGCTTTTTGAAATTCCAGGTTATTTGTCCTTTCTAGAGTCTGATTTTGATCCAGATGTGCACATGTTGAGAAACTAGAGGAATATGTTTACTTTTCAACTGACACAGACTGAACTGAGGCCTGCAGTTCGGCATTGAACATGTCAATACAAGTTGCTGGCATAAACAAGATAAATGCTTCTCCAGCATAGTTTTGAGACCATCACCTTTCCAGTTGTGGAGAGGAGGAAGTAGGAATGAGGATGGTGGACTTCGCTATTGTGTTAATTTGCCTCAAAATGAAAATGTATGTGCCTGTGTTGCAATGGTTATTTACCATCTCTGAGAAATTAATCCTCTGGCAGGTAACCTTTTGATCCTGCCTCTCCAGGCTTCACAAACATACGTGCTTCCCCTCTATTATGGATTTTGAAAGGCTTGATTGAGTTTTTACAGCTTCTGTATTGTAAAAAGGAAACTGCTGTCACATGGCTGCAACTTTATTCACATATCCACTGTGCAGCTGTCAAAGAGGGCTTTCAGCATAAACATGTTTATATTCTGTAGCACATTTCTGAAAGATTTCAGTAAATATATATTTGTATAAGAAATATTTCACCTTAATTTAAGGAATTTTTAAAATATAAGGTGTGCTTCAAATTTACTTTTTGGTTTTCCTTCTGGGAGAAAAGAGGGAACACTTCTGTTTTGCCTAAATAATGGTATTTTAAAGTAAATTTTGTTTTTAAGGCCTACAGTTACCAAAATTAAGATGCCTCTTGACAGTTTACCTAAGAGGGCATCCTATTATAGCATCCTGCTCAACATCCTAAAATAAAGCCTCAAGTTCAGAGCTGTTTCTGAGCTGTGGCTGTTCTTCCTCTTGCCCTTAACTGACCAATGGTGTATTGCCATGAAGTAATCTAGATAAGGAGCTTTTACTGTGAAATTAATTATTTTAAGCTCCTTAGTCTTTTCTTGTGTGCTGAATCAGATTTTTGTGCTACCTTTTAGGTGGAAGTGTTGGTATTCTTTAGTGCTCCCATGGTGTTTGTGATGGTGATGCCTTAGGTTTTAACTTTTATATTTTTCAAATCCTGCACTGCTAGTATAACTCTGAAGTTTCCTGTAGC
The DNA here is from genome assembly GCA_013396875.1 of Vireo altiloquus. NCBI lineage: Eukaryota > Metazoa > Chordata > Aves > Passeriformes > Vireonidae > Vireo > Vireo altiloquus. Next base: position 148,810 of record VZRF01008083.1, read on the forward strand.
TCATTAAGTGCTGTTCTCTCATGCTCACACAGACATAACAAAGCCTCTACAGCTCACTCTCCAAGGACACCCAGACTGTCCTAGGCCCAGGAACTGTAAACCTTCATCTTGGGGAGAGGGGGAAAGCTTGGGGAAATTCCATCATTGGCTGGGTTCTGGTTGGTGAATTGATGCTGATATAAAAGTGTGCAGAACTCGCGACCTGTCTTCCATTTTGAGTCAGGAGCCTCTGGAGCCCAAAGTGTACATCTGAAGGCCTTTCAAATAAATACCACCTTTTTCCTTTATTCCTGTCTAGTCTCTGTTTCTAGGCAGCCATTTAAAGCATCAATGGTCACATGGGAAAGCATCCTGTGAACTGATGGGAATTAGCACCAATATATTCAAATTGCAAACTAAAAAGGAGAAACCTGGTCACTGAGGTTTGCAAGGGCCAACCAGGGTCCTTGGGAGTGAAGTGTCTCCCATGGTTTTCATGTTTTGAAGTAAAATATTATATTCATCAAAAAGAAACCACTAGAGTGTAGACCTTCCGCATTTTATCTTCTTTTGGTTTTGCTTTTTTTGTGCTTCTTTTCCCCACCTCACCAAAAGAAGAATATTGCTGGAACTGCTTTCACAAAAAAAACTCTGCAGATGTTGGCCAACCTAGTTGAAATTACTTCTGTAATCTCAAGCTTGGGAAAAGTGTAAGGCACCATAGAGTAGTCCCATGCTATTTTTGTGCCATGTTGTTTTGGAAGGTGTTGGAGACATTTTTCATGAGACCAGTGCTCTTTTTAGGACTGCAAAGTGGTAGTAGAATCTCTGGAACTTCAGCTAGCATGTATCAAGAGAGTGTTGAGCTAATGCTTTGTGAGTTCTTTGGATGTTCCACATTTCTTGTATGTGGACAACTTTTAGTCAAGTTCCCTCTTCTGGGGGTGGGGGGAAAGAAGATTTCTGCTAATAAATGAAGCTATGCTTTAGAGATTTGCTAAAGCCATGTAAAAGAACTGTTCTCTGATGATGGTTTTGGTGACTAGCGGAAAAAAAGGATCAGGATTTGGATGGAATGTGGTTTTACTAACTCTGAGGTCTGGAGGCCTTTGACTTGACTGAAGACAGACAATTGCGGGTTTTGTTTTTACAATGTTAGGTATACAGAGCCAACAGATAGAACAGAAAAACTCTGATAGTTAGTGAAACATAATTAAACAGAAGTAGATTTGGGGAGGTGGGACCAAAGTCTTAATGAGAAATCATTTCCTTTGGTGTGGATCTGAAATGAAGGCTGATTTCAAATGGCTATGTTCTCTGTTTATTACAGTTCCATTGCTAGCACAGCTTGAGTAGACAGGGCAACAGTGACAACTGTTCATGCATTGAGAGAAAAGTCTGTGAAAACACAATGTAAGGGCTCATCTTTGCTTTGGTGTTGGTCCAGGATCAGAATGTGTTCATTCTTGCTGATCCTACACACTTTATCTGTAGTCCTACTTTAAGGCTTTTCAGCAGGTAAGGGTGATATGACAGTCAATGTCAATAATATCTATGAGGTACGAGCACTGGTGTTGAGTACAGCAAACTTCCTGGATGAGTCAGCTGAGCTGGAACCATGACCAAGCCATGCATGCTAAGTTCTTGCAGGAGAGGGAAGGGAGAAAAGGTGCATCTGACCTTTAAAAGGGTGGTGTTTCAACATTGTTTATCTTCTAAGTATCTAGAGCAATGAAGCCTGGTAGCAAGAGAAAAAAACTGATAGGTTTAGCTCTGCAGTGGAACAATGTCTACTAGACACTCCTGACTCATCAGGTGTTTCTGATGGCAATCTCTGGCCCATTTACCAGGCCCAGACTTTAGCTTGCTTTAACTTTTGATCCCTGGGTCAACAGTGTTAGAGCCCCAGAGGTGCACTGGCTCGGAATAGTGCCCACAGCTTTCAGCACCACACGTTTGCCAAGGCAGCAGTACAGGGGGAGTGTGGATGTGTGTGTCTGTGGGTTAGGCACACCTCACCCCAGTCCACTGCCTCCCTTGGCAGCCTGGATGGTTTCTCTTCATGGTGCTGAGGAGTCACACTGCACTTGTTTGTGTAGCACTCACTGCTCCAGTGTGGTTTGCACGTGCACATATGTGTGTATATATAGGGATTACTTCATCTGTCGTGCCTCCTCCTGGTTCACTACTGTTTTGTGGACTGTGGCAGCTATCTGCTAGCACTTAAACACCAGCTAAGAGTTCAGGGGAAGAGAAGGAAAGTATGTCCAGTTAAAACTAAAAGGAAAAGTTAGCAAAGTAGAAAATTATTAACCATGAGGGAATATTATGATGGTTCACAGTAGTTTTCACTTCAGCAGTGAGTCACTGGGATTATTGGGATTTTATCAATATAAGGGTGTGGAGTAAAGTAAGGAATAGGGGACACTGCTTCTCTTTAAACATAGTCCCTGACCTTTGAGTAGACAGGGTAGGCAGAATTTCCATACTACCTGGTTTTGAAATGGGTTACTAGAGTATGTAGGCTTGACCTCAGATAATCAAAATACAATTTGTGCAGTATATACTAGGTCTTGAAAACTGCTAGGATGGCATAGCAGATTTGGGATTAGCCTGGAAGTACATGGAAGGGAGGAGTACTTGGTGGTCACACCTATGTTCCTAATGCATTTTTGACAGCCCAGCCTTAATAAACTGGGAAAACAAGAGGAAAATGCTCATTTCCTGACAGAAACTGTTTCAAACCTCTGAACTTTATTTGACTGTTCCTTCTTATTCTAAAGCATTTTAGCAAGTTTCTGAAACTTATTATCTTATAAACTAAATAATCTTTTTGTTGTCTCAGTTTCAGAATTAAGAAAACTCTTTGAACCAAACAACCGAGATTTTTTGGAAATGAAAAGGTAAAAGAAAAATGTCTTTGGCCTGTAAAACAAAACACACAGCTTGTTTTGTTACCTCCTTGTAGAATCTGTCCCCTCGAATCTTCAAGATGCCTGTTTTCCTATTTTTCACATATTTTGCAGAAAAGAAAGAATAGCTAGGCGCTTAGAGGGAATTGAAAATGATACACAACCTATGCTTCTACAAAACTGCCCAGGATCAGTCACACACCGTTTGCTAGAGGAAGATACACCAAGATATATGCGTGCAACTGACCCATACAGCCCCCACTTAGGTAAGTAGCCCATGTCAGTCAATCTTGCCTGGTTAATTACTTCATGTTTGCTACACTATCAGTTGTGCAGTACCTGAGGAAGAGTTTTACAGAAGAGCTGTGTCAGATTGTTTGTTCTTTTTTCATTTGCCTTTTAAGCCTCTTTGTCTTACTTGAAAAAGTTGATTATTCTTACTGCTTTAAAATAACTGTTTGATTTGAGAACTATTACTTGTTAAAGAATTATTACTAATACATATTCCTTAATTGTTTGTATGTGCTTTTGGAGAAAAAAGTGCAAAAATGTAATGTGTCTGTGCAGTCACTTGGATTTGTAAGAAAATGGGAAGCTTTTAGTTTACTCAGTTTGAGTGGTGGGTGGGGTACTTGGAGTTTTGGGAAGGACTCGCTCATATATGTTGTACTTTTGACAGGAAGATCAAATGAAGAGGAGGAAACTTCAGATTCATCTGTAGAGAAACAACCCAGATCTTCCAGATACCGAGCAGAAATCACAGGAGGTAATACAGAGCCCTTGTACAGTACAGCAAACATGGATGTCCAGGAACTAGAGTCAAAAGCAGAGAGAATAGCTAGGTACAAGGCAGAGAGGCGGCGCCAGCTGGCAGAAAAGTATGGATTATCTCTTGATTCTGATTTGGATTCTGACTACTCATCCAGATATACGCGGGCAAGGAAAGATCCCGACAGCGTGGAAAGGAAGGGAGTGAAAAGTGAAAGGCAAGATGATGAAAACAAGGACTATGGCACCCTCTATTTGTCCAGGACCGAGACAAAGGCATCAAAGAGTGTGATTTCTGATTCCAAAGAGTACTCCAGCTACGAAGATAAAGATGACCTCTCAAATGAAAAGAGTGTTAGAAAAGCAGATGATGACAGTGCCATTAGACAGGCTTCTGACCCTTCAGCAGCCTTGGATAGTTCTGTCTCCCTTTCACTTTCTGGACGAGAATCTTCCTGCTATAACGAAGTGCCAATATCACCAAAGCAAACCCCCCGAGAGTCCCTCTCTTCACCAAAGCGGGCAGCCTCACCGACCCACTTGCAGAATGACCAGCCCTTGCACAGTAACAGCAGACAAAGGTAAGCATGGTTTCTAATTTTTGTTTGGCTGTAGATTCCTTTATCTTAATCAGCTTCTGCATCAGTATCTACAGTATTAATGAGAATATATTTATTACCCTTGAAGAATGTATTTAGTTGCTTTGGATGTCTCAAGCTGGATTAGTTGGGTTTATTGTATCACAGTGTGTTTCTGATACAAGGAAGTGGGTATATATTTCTTTAATTAGCTATGTCCTTGGTTTCACTTTATATTTATAGAATTTTTCCTAAAATTAGGCCCTTTGCATAGAGGACACAAACTAGAAATGGAAGTAGTTACAGTTCTAAGTCTACTTGGGTTTTTTGTTTTTTAATTTTTTTTTAATAACCTGTTAGAGCAAGTCTTTAACTTTTTTCCTTCTATATCTTCTAATTGTTTGCTGGAAGCTTCCAAGTAGAGGCAAGCTGTTTCTCAGTGAAGATTTGAATATCTTTATGATTACTTTTGCAAAATAGAACAGTTTTCAGACTTAAAAGCTGAAGAGTGTCTTGGGTCAGTTGAAATAATAGTTGATTTGTTTTCCTGATGTGAAAATGTAAAAACCTTTCTGAACCGTGCTAGTCAATTTTTCAGATAATATCAGGCATATATGTGCATGAAGGGGCAGAGGAGAGAGTTAAAATTCCATGCTGAACTGCATCAGATTTGACAAATTTACTACAATAATAGGGTAAACAGATATTTCCAAAAGGGGAAAAAAAATTAGTTTTCACTAATTTTACATTATAATTTAACAGTGTGGTATAGAAACACTGTCAAATTCTTGTAGTGGCTGAAAACAATGCATGATGAATTTTTTAGAAGTATGATTTTCTCTTAAGTGTGAGTCTTTAATTTCTTGCTAAATGGATAAATGGAAAATAATAACTGTAAAAACGTAAGTTAAAATGTAGCAACTAAAAATTATGTAAATGAGAACTTAATTTTAAATGTATCTGCATAATGCTGAGCAGTGTCGACTGTTTTTAAGAAACTGAGGTAACTGGTATAAACTCAACCATTTACACTTTCAATAGAGCACAAGAGCTCTCAATTCCCAGGTGTGAGAAGTCAGGAAAAGAAGGAAAGACACCAACATGAATTATTAAAGAAGCAAATGCACAGTCAGTGAGCAGAGACAGGTGTTTTGGGAAGAATATAGAGGCACTGCCCAGTTGTGTAGAGATGGGGTTAGGAAGGCCAGGGTGAAGCTGGAGCCAAACTTGGCAAGGGATGCAAAGCATAGCAAGAACTTCTGCAGGTACGTTAGCTGGAAATGGAAGGTCAGAGCAAAACTGGTAACAATGGACAAGGGGAAAGCTCAACTGCTTTTTTGCCTCAGTCTTCAGTGGCAACCTCTCTTTCCACACCTCATGAGTGAGTGGACAGCAGGTTGGTGACTGGGGAAGTAAAGTCCCTCCCACTCTAAGAAAAGATCATGTTTGTGACTGTCTGAGGAAACTGAACAAAAGTAAGTCTGCAGGACCTGATTAGATTTTTCCCAAAGTCCTGAGGGAATTGGGTGATATATCTCCATGATATCTGAGCAGGCAGGTGAAGTCCCAAGTGACTGGAAAAAGGGAAACATAGCACCCATCTTTAAAAACGGTAGAAAGGAGGATATTGGAAACTACTGCCCTGTCAGCCTCACCTCGGTGTCTGGGGAGATCATGGAACAGATCCTCTCAGAAGCTGTGCTAAGGTACATGGAGGACGGGGAGGTGACTCGAGACAGCCAGCATGGCTTCACCAAGGCAAGTCCTACCTCACCCACCTGGTGGCCTTCTGTGGTTAAATGACTACATCACTGGATGAGGGAAAGGCTACAGATATCTCTGTCCATGCTCCTACAAGGCCTTCTACACAGTTCCCCACAGCATCCTTCTCTGTAAATTGAAGAGATTTGGATAGACTGTTCGGTAGATGAGGAATTGGTTGGACAGTTGCATCCAGGGAGCAGTGGTCGACAGCTCAGAGTCCTGGTGGACATCAGTGACAAGTGATGTCCCTTAGGGGTCTTTATGGGGACCAGGGTTATTTAATGTCTTCCTCAATGACATAAGAGGGTTGAGTGGACCCTTAGCAGCTTTGCAGATGACACCAACCTGAGTGCTGCGGTAGACACTCCTGAAGGATGGGATATCATCCAGTGGGATGTGGACAAGCTCGAGAAGAGGGCTCATGGGAGTCTCATGAGAGGTTTGGTAAGGCCAAGTGCAAAGTCCTGCACCTGGGCTGGGGCAAGCCCCAGTACCAGTATGGGCTGGGGGTTGAAGGGATTGAGAGCAGCTCTGCCGAGAAGAGCTTTGGGGAACTGGTGGATGAGAGGCTGGACATGTGTGCACCTGCAGCCCAGAAAGCCAAGTATGTCCTGGGCCACATCAAAAGGGTCATATCAGCAGGTCGAGAGAGGTGATTCTGCTCTCTCTGCTCTCATGAGATCCACCTGGAATACTGCATCTGTAGCTCTGTAATCCTCAGCACGGGAAAGATATGGACTATTGGAGCAAGTCCAGAGGAGAGCTACAAAAATAATCAGGAGCATGGAGCACCTCTCCTGTGAGGAAAGGCTGAGAGAGTAGGGGTTGTTCACCTTGGAAAAGAGAAGGCTCCAGTGAGACCTGATTTCAGCCTTTCAGTGCTGCAGAAGGTGATAATAAGACTGGGACAGACTTTGTAATAGGGACATTCCTCCTTTCCAATAGGACAAGGAGGAATGGTTTTAAACTAAAAGAGGGTAGATTGATACTAGATATAAGGAAGAAATTTTTTACAAGAAGGTTGGTAAAACACTGGCATAGGTTATCCAGAGAGGAGGTAGATGCCCTATCCCTGGAAGCATTCAGGGTGATGTTGGATGGGACTCTGAGCAACCTGATGTAGGTAATGATGTCCCTGTTCATTGCAGGGGGATTGGACTAAAGGACCTTTAAAGGTCCCATCCAACTCAGGCTATTCCGTGATTCTATGAATAAGTAATAATATAATACAAATTGCTGACTGTGTTATCTCTTATTTCATATTCTTTCTGGATGAGACTTGGGTCAATATTTGCATAAAACATATTTCCCATAATTGCTGTCTGTCTATCTTTTGAAGGAAACCATCTGCACTCACCAAGATGTGGTGTAGTACTTAAAGCAGCTAAGAGCTTAAATTTAGGATTTGGTCTCTTGTTTGGGTACACATGTAGGCAGTAGGTGGTATTTTAAAGGCCAAGTTGCCAAGAGCCCATTCTTTAATAGCCCTGACACCTTCAGTGACAGTGTGTGCTCACTGGTATGATATTCAGAGATGTAAGAATAACCTCTCTGAAACTCTTGTCCCTGATATTGAGTGGTAAAGAAGTTGTTGTGTCCATGTAGTCCATTTAAAGTTACTTTGTGGTGGTCTCTTGTAAGGCTATTTGCGCAAGAGAAATAAAGGCTCACTCCGCTTTTTGAGGTGACTGCTGTTCTGAAGTCATTTCCACATTATATACAGGCTACAAAATTGGTTTTGTTAAATTTAAATTTCCTGAGCTTAAATTGGAAAATGAATGCAGTTTGCTTTGGAAATATGTGCACTGAAAGCTTTTGTGCCTTCAGTACTAAGAAGATTTAATAATTAATCCAGTTACCCATCACTGAGAAGGTATCATTTGACATGGCCTGCATTTGGCTCCTGAAATGGCTGATTAAATTCAAAACGTGGCTTGCGTTCTTCTGATTGCACTCTTCAAAGGATGAATGATCAAGTACAAATAATTGCAGGTTGGGCCATGCCCACTATAAAAATGTGCCAAAGTACACTTTAAGAGAGAAGGAAGTTCCCATGCTTCAAAGCAATTCCAGCTAGCAGCTTCTAGAGTCAGCTTCTGTGAAAGGGCTTTACCTCCTGTTTGATCAGTTCCATTAGGGATTCAAAAACATTTGGAAAAACAGAAGGCATTTCAACCATTGGTGTTTGTCATTGTTCTACGATAGATTTGGATTCAATGGCAATAGTAGGTGAGTTCTCAAATCCAAACTTATTTGCATCAAATACACTTTTATCTTCAGAAGAGTTGTTGCTCTGACCTTTTTCAACTATTTTTCTTAAAAGATTAGCTAAGAAAAATTGAAGTATATGACCTGGAGCTTAATTTGAGATTTTTATACCGAATGATTCTTCTACAATGAAAAGAGTTCTTTCAGATGTAGCTATAAGTAATGGAAAGCATCCTGGATGCTTGTCACCTCCAGGGAGTGAGTTTGTAAATGTTAATGTGGCAGGACAGCCTGTGCTTGCTGTACCTTTGCTGGGGAATTGTAGGTGAAGGTGAATGTTAGGAAAGTATTTGAGAAACTGGATGTAGGAAGTCTGCAAAAACCCTCCCCTGCAGTTCTGCAGGGCGTTTAAAAGCTCTTTTTTATTTTTATGCTTTCAACTTCAAAATGTAAACAGAGTAAAGTCAAGGCAAGATTAAATTAGGGGTCACTTTGTTTCTTAAGTTTTTCCTTTGCCAAGTCACTCAGTGGCACAGCGTGTTTGATTTGTGGTAACCAGGTGGGCGTTTCTGCAGCTTTGTGGTACAAGGTGACAGGAGGAGAGAGGGTTCCAGATGCTCCTGAGAATTTCTCAGGAAGCATGATGTAGCCATGTAAATTTTTCACTTCATTAAACTCCTGTTACTGCTTTATTTTGGTCACAGCAGTCTTTACCACCTCAAATCACAAATTAAAGGAATGGTTTTAACAACTTTTTCAGATGTTCTTACACAAACTGATTTGCAGTGGCAAATGAAAAAATAAGGTTGTATAGTTGCTTTTACTTCTCAATTTTTGGACAATGTGCACTTGGTGAAGTTTCCTCTGCAGAATCTTTAATATTTAGAATACTTTGTACATGTTTGTGGGATTAATATAATAGTTTCTGTCACACTTTATCACCTTTGAATTCGATTAGCGTGCATTGCTTTTGTTTTGTAGAACAGTCCTCTGCAATTGAGTGATCAGAAATAAAAAGCAGTGGGGAGGGGAGATTGGGAGAAATAATGGGAGCATGTGTTGAGATCTCAGAAATTACCTGAAGTTCTGTTTTCTGTAGTAGTGCAGGGAAAGCAAAACCTGAATGGTTTCTTCAGAAAGATTCGGAAGGGGACACACCTTCACTTATCAGCTGGCCCTCCAGGTATCATAAAACATAGCTGTGTGGCTAACAATCAGACTACAAACCTCCCCTTTCTTTCCCTTTACTGTCTTCATTTAACACTTGCCCTTAATTTTCCTTTAACAGCAGCAAGTAAGAAAGTGGGGTTTTTTGTGGATAAACAGCTGCTGAAACTTTTCTGAAGCATCTGCTTTTGTTCTAACCAACCAATTGGTATTTTGATGAAGAAGTACAAATGCCCCAAGCTTCATCCATGGCTACTATCATTCTGGCTTCCACTAGATTTTATAACTTCTTATTTTATCTCATTTTGTACTCTGCAAACCAGCATATTTTTAGGCTGTACACCATTCCATCTTAGCATTCCCTACAATTAACTCCTTGAATTCCCGTGGTACAAGAGAAGTAAAAAAATAATTACATGGAAAAGTAAAACAAAATCTTGATCAGAGCTACAGGCAGCTGCTTTCTCCTGGTTTGGTAACACATACAGTGAACCCACCATGAAAAGCTTTGCAGGAAGACTGTTTTTCATGTTCCTGATGAAAATAATTCTTATAACCCAGTACTAACATCGGTGTGAATGTTCTGGAGAGTGCTTGGTACATTTAGTTCAAATACTTCTTCAGACTTAACATACTTAATGTGCTTCAGCAACTTTGAGAAGTTTTCCTGATAAGTGCATAAATCTTCAGATGTAAGAAGCACCAAAGTATTAGAAAGCATGGTGTTTCAAATAACTTTGGATATCCTGAATTTTTCTCTCAGATAATTTGCCTCTTTTTTTCCCCAAATTTTACCTTTTTTTTTTTTTTCCTAATTATGTAAACTCCAAAACATCTGTTGGTAGCAAGCCTGGAATGGTACATACTTTGAGCTGGATTATTTACTTTCAAACAGAGAGCTAGTTTCCTAGCTTGAGTGTCTCTCTTTCCTCAGAATTAAGATGGCACTTTTTTATACCCATTTGGGAGGGGAGGAAGTACAGGGCTTTCACTTTTAGTACTGTGTGCATTATCTGCAGACACTGGCCCTGTAAGCTGTCTGAGCCCCAGTGAGGCTGTAAAAGTGCTGCAGAGCTTTACCTGCAGGGACAGCCCCAGAGCAAAGGCTGCCTCTGGCTGCACGTGCTTGCCTCCCCCTGTGCTGCCCTGTGTTCCGTTTAGAAAGGTGAAATAAGAGTCTTTTTTGCATGGATGTTGCACACGTCCTGAGGTGTTTCTGGAAAACACACTGAAGTAAGGTAACTTTTGGGAACATTCCTGCAAGTTTTGCATGTTAGAATGTAATGAAACATTTAAAACAGAACGCCTGTTTTGGTTTTTAAATGCCTTTTTCCCTGCAAGCTCTCTGAAGAGCAACAGCCATGCCATAGTTTCACTTTCGGGTTTAGCACTTGCCCTTTCAACGTTTTTTCTCACTTACTGAAACAGGTTAGGCTACATGTGACATTTCAGGTGTCTTAAATGATACACAAAAACACAAGTTAACCAGTCTGGCAAAATATCTGACGGGCTAGGTGAGGATAACATGGTTTTTTTTGTTCCTTTCCCCAATGCAACAACGTCTTGGTATGACGTAAGCTTCCCAGTGTTTAGTCATCTTCAAATATCTGACTGCATACACAACTACCAGTAGAATTTGCAATTTCAGGCTGAACCCAACACTGATAATATAAAAAGGAGTTTGAATCATCTTGTTTGTTTGTTTGAGACTATGGGTATGTGCTGTTCGGCAAACGCAGTTGCGATCTCATGAGAACATCCTGTATGTTCTCAGAGCTTGCACAGTTACCTTCTCAGGAGTCATGCATGTCCAAGGGCCTGAGAATCACTTGACTGTTTTTGAGCACTGTTACTGCTAAGACTCGAGGGGAGGAAGGGGTTGCATCATAAGACTGCATTCTTTTATGTATTGTTTTTTTATTTTACTACAATGTTGCTGTCTGTACCCACAGTAGGTATCTGTGTTCCTTTCCAGATTGGGTATTGCTGTTCACAGCTTTAATCCTTTTTCTTTCTTAAAGAGTAAAAGTTAGAGAGAAATTGGTGAAAGAGGAAAGTGCTCGTGGAAGCCCTGAACTTGTCACAGACACAGTATCTCAGAGAAAATCCCATCCAGTGCCAGCCCACTACATGCCTCTTCAGACAGAAACGTCTGCCTTTGATAGGGTTATAAATCAGCCCGTCAGTTCCGTCCGCCAACCAATCCATGGCTATATTCAGCCTGCTGGCATTGCTCACACAGCTCAGCTGATGGCAGCAGAAGAACCAGCAAACACCCCTGCTGGCAGTCGCCTCCCACCAGACAGTGCTAGCCTCCTAACAAAATCCTCAGCAGCCACGGCATCAGAGAGTGAAAAGAAAGAAGCACCTGGTTATGGAGCAAAACCTGGTGAAGAAGATTCCTTGGAGGGTGAACAGGTTTCCAAAGGCAGAAGACCAATTCTGCCATCTGAGATTCGCAAGCAAGGCAAGAACCATGAAGGCCTCTTTGGAGGGGGAGAATTGGAGACCCCTGTGGGGAGTTCCTCCTTTGCGAGCAAGCCAAAAGTTGACTCTGAAGTTCAGAGAGAGTTGGAATGCAATAAGAGGCAGGCCCCCGAGCAGCAGTTTAAGACCCCTGAGAACATAGAAAGGAGTGAAGCTGTTATGTACATACAGAGCGGATCTGTATTGCAGCCCGACAAGGCAAAGGCTCCTGTTTGGAAAGTGTCAACAACAAAGCATAAGGTCCTGACTCGCTCCATGTCTGACTATACTGTGACTTCTAAGCTAGAACCTTTTAAAAGTAAGGAGAGCGTGGAAGCAAATCCACCAAACGGTGAGATTGGCATGGTTGACACAAAAGTCTCTGTTGCCCAGCTCCGTAATGTCTTTCTGGAGACTGCTAATGCCAACAAGAAAGCAGAACTGTAGGTGACATTTCACTCGTGTTTTCGTGTGAAACTTGCACGTCCTTGGCAAAATTACACCCACTCAACAGCAGTTGTTGTTCGGCACTTAAAGCACACAGCTTAGCTCTCACCAGTGTGTACTGGAGGCTGAGATGGTTTGAATCCTGCTTCTGTGCTTCTGCTTGCTAGTGCGAGTTGTGATGTGGGGTAGCTGGAATGTGTTCGTCTGCGCATGGTACTGGAGGAGCATGCAGAGTGGTCTCTGGGGAGTTGTTGAGATGCTGACATCTATGCTTTACTTCTCTCTCCTGTTTTCTTTCCTATGCACTCTCTGTCGTGCGATTTGAAAGTGAGTCTCGGTTTGAGGTGTCAACAGCAGGTAGTACTGTGTCTGCCAATGGGGACCGTGAAAGAGGGCCACGAAAGGCGAGGCGCTATTTTACTCCTGGTGAAAATAGAAAGACTTCTGAGAGATTTAAAACTCAACCTATAACATCAGCAGAACGAAAGGAGACAGATAGGTAGGCACGTATGTAGCTCTGTGTAGCATTCTGGTGCAGGTAGATATTAACGAGCTTGTGAAAAGACTTGTTCGTATATTAGAATAAACATTTTGGAGGGTTATTTTTTTCTCTTTAAAAACAATCAAGTGTTCATTATAGCTTCTTATAAAATAAAACCCAAAACACACGGCAACAAAACCAATTGGTTGCAAATTCCTCCCATTTGAAATGGTGAACAGTGAATAATCATAAAGTACTGTAGCTGTCTGGTTCTAATGTTAAATACTTTTGATTTTATATAAAGGGTTTCCTTTCCATTCCTTTATCATTTACTCTCTTTGTAAACCACCAGAGATACCTATTTTATGTTTAAAAAGCTGGCTGCAAATCTTTGACTTTTATTTTCTGCAAGATGAACTAGAAATAATTTTCCTTTACTGTATTTAAGTTTGGCTGCAATTGCTTGCCTTTATGCTTTATTAAAGGATGTTCCCAAGTGAACACTGCTGAAACTTGAAAAACAGATAAATTCTCCCATTCTTAAGACTTTGAGATCCTTCTACTTCAGACTGAATTTAAATTTCATTTTTGATGTCATATTTCCAGCTAACTTTTTTCTGTTTGATAATTTTTCACTAGGTCAATTTTGTGTGCAGAAATACCAACTGCTGACGGTATGTTACTCTACTGTTTTCTAAGGAAGAAGTGGGATCTAATGTGATCTCTTTTGTTTTAACTGAAGAAATGTTTGATAATGCAAACAAAATCAATCTTTACCTATGATATAGTTGAAGTACCCCTTTTCCTCAGGACATGTCTACTACAGACTTGATTTCAAACTTATTTAAGTCCAAAAGTCTGTCTGTGGATACCAAACTTCAAATGGAAGTCAAGTTGAGAATGGCTTGAAACTTTTCAATAGAGTTGGGGTTGTGTTTTATCGTAATTTAGACAATAAATAAACTAGGTGTTGGGGAAAAAAAAGTTAATCATTGGCCAGTTTTAATCAATGATCTAGGTCTTATAATTTAAAAAAATACCTTTAGTATAATCTGAAATTGATGTTGCTAACTTGTTTTTTGGCTAAAGAAGTTGAAAAATGCAGGTTGTTAAATTACAGAATTCAATCTGCCATCCTGCTTCTCCTTCCTTCTTGTCACCCTTGGCAAGTCTGGCACAAATTAAGTAGGTAATCTCATGAGTAGCTATATTTAGATTTAATGCCGTATGCTATTTGAAAGCTGGTATTCCTTGCAGCTCTGAGATGCTGGCTCTTGGATCTGGGGGATGCTGATTTCAGCTCCTGAGGATATCAATTTAGCCTCTGAGAAATGGGGATACAAGGTGGTAATCAGAATGGCCAGCTAGTAGAAAATAAATGTCCAATACTGTTCATTGTCCCTTAAGGCAGTCTTTATTTTCTTAGTTCATGTGTTTTCCTAGACTGATGCAATAAGTTCGATTATTTATAAAATGTTGTTTAGATAGCTTGAAGGGACTTGAACTGTCCTGAAGACAAGTGTTTTGTTTGCAAGTCATGTCAAGAATTTTCATTTGATGCAATACTTGTAAAAACAATTCAAGTTTACACAACTGGGTTCATAATAAGTTTTTTGTTAAATGTGAGAAACAGCCAGCTTATTTGCTGATTTGTAATCATTCATTTAAAAAAAGCATTACTCTTAATATGAGCTTGATTCATTATGTTCAGCCTCCTTTTTTTTTTCCCCTTTGTGTAGATGAAGAAAAATTGGATGACCGAGCCAAACTAAGCGTAGCTGCAAAGAGACTGCTTTTTAGAGTGAGTATTGCATTTTCTAAATAGAAAGCCAAATTAAACATTTCATATACAAGATCATGAAGGAACCCAAAGTGCATTAGAATGAAGTATAATGCAGTTAAACCATGTCCAAGCGACATAAATTTTGTTTTTTACTTCATTCCCTACCTACACAGTAGACCTGTTGCTCTAAAGCCTTCTTTAAGAATGTCATCTGCAGAGAAGTGTGTATATGGTTTTAACTCCATGGTGCATAGTGTGACATTGCATCCTGCTTCTAATTCAGAGATGGGCATTTGGGAACTTCACTGCTCTGCATGCATTTTCTGCAGGAAAGCTAAGGAGAAAGTATTGTTTCAGAACTTTTTTTTCCGTGTCCTCTTAGGAAATGGAAAAATCATTTGAAATGAAAAATATTCCCAAACCCCCTACAAGAAGTTCGGCAGTGGAGAGGAGGCTGCGGCGCTTGCAGGACAGATCTCACACACAACCCATTACCAGCGAGGAGGTGGTCATTGCAGCTACGTAAGTCTTGTGCATGTGTTGGCTCTAGCTCCGGCTCCTGCCTTCAAATCTGGGAATAAGTTCCATATCTGTGGTGCTTATAACTTTGTAGCAAGGAAAACATTTATTGCTGAGCGCCTTGAGAGTCACAGGGGAAACTATATTGAAATTCCTTTTTAAATGTAGAGGGACTAGTAAAGCGCGACTTGCATGAACTAATTTGGCAGAAAGTTTAGGAACCTGTGGATTAGGTAAACGAGATTAATCATAGCATTGTTTCATAACTCAAATGAAAAAGATAGTTTGTGCTGAGGGAAATCAGCACAATTTCTTATGGAATGTATATGTATTGGGGAAAACCTTCTGCACTCTGAAATCTCAAAGGTGCTTTTTGGAAGTGCTTTTCTTGCACTCTGCTCATATATCATGATGTTTTCCTGAAAAAGGGAAAATCATTTTGGGGGGAAATTAAACAAAGGTGAATGGATGTTCACCTAATGGTCAGCTGAAAGGTAGCTTACTTTATGGGTTAAGAATAACTTCAAGAGACACCCTGTTTGCTCCTCTTAAGTTTTTAGTTCTTTCGAAGTATTTGGAATTATTTTGCAAATGTCACAGCAGATAACTCAGTTAATTAAAAATCATTGCTGTTTGGTTTTTTTTTTTCTGTTTTGTATTGGTTTGGTCTTTTCTGTAGTTAACACTTAATGTATTGCTTTTCTTAATGCTTTTTTCTTCTCTCTCCCTGTGAATTTTCCCTCCTTGGCAATTCTTTAAAGTGAAACTGCCCCTGCTTCACGTTCTGTGAATACCCACACAGTAGTGACAAGAGTACCTAGTCCCACTGTAGTTAAGAGCACTGTACAACCTACCAGGTACTGGGGGGGTAAACATGCATGTTACATGGAGCACAAGATTCCTCAATAGCAGATGCATCTTTAAAGCCTTGAATGCCTTTTCAATGTGTCAAGTCAATACTTGTTTCAAGAATATTTAAAACATTCGTCAACTTCATTTATGTTTGCATGATAAAGCAATGCAGCTTCTTTTTTGTGTCAAGCATCTGTTTTCAGGACCCTTCTAACCACACTTACCTGTTGTAGAAGCATTTTCTTCTTGTGAAAGAAATTAATTTGCATGTGAACAAACTTAGGAGGACCCTCTTTGGTCTTGTATTTTTTTTTTTTGTATGGTAATGTCATCCTGAGATGAAAATAGCACAGCTGAGTGCTTGATTTCACAAGGAGTACATGTCCTTTGTCTGTCTCTACATATATTGTTTTAGCTTGCAAAATTAAAAGAAATATAAGAAATTGCACCACCTATAGGTAAAGTTGCAGAATACTGTTTGCCTGTTCTGAATGAAAGAATTTTAGTGTAGACCACGACAGAAAAAAGAATAATTAGAGAATACTACTAATTCCGTAAATGTGGAAGAAGTTGAACAATAAAATCTTTTGTTGTAAAGGTGAATAAAATACATAATTGTAGAGACAAATGCAGTTACAGCTTTTACGAATGAATATGTCTGCCTTCAGCATTGGTCAAACAATCTTCAAAATCAATGGACTATGTTTCGAAACTATTTTTGTTGTGGATTTATTCCAGATAATTCAAAAAAAGAGACAGTCTGAATTCTGTTCCACTTCAGATTGTAAGAGGCATTGCAATTTATTCTGACTTAAAAGCAGCACTAACTTGGAGTTTAAGTCTGTCTTTTAAATGTCTTTATTGTCTATGATCCCCAAATTGCTTTCAATAAAATTGAAATTTATATAAATTGCACTGTAGGACCTGTGTATGTTTTATAACAGGCATCCTAAATGTCTCTCCATAGCTCTGTCCTCTGTATAAAAGAGATTGTCTGTAAAATCTCTCTTCAATCTTGAGTTCCCTTTTAAAAAAACGTTATATCCTAATCAAATGAATTCATGAATGAAAATGTAACTTTTTTTTTAAATCTTCAGCTGTCGAATTAGAATTCATCATGCCAATGTTGAACCACTGCATACCCACTTAGGCTGCTCTATTACATTGGCTATTGTGCTTCACGTGCAGATCTTCTGCTTCTATCAGGTTGAGATTTTAAAACTGCACAACTACACAATTTTTAAAACTTCAAAACTAATTTCTGCTTCTTCAGCTTGCAGGCATCAGCACACCAAAAAATTTTAGCTAAAGAGGAGATAAGAGCAGCCAAAGAGGCGATGGGGCAAGATCAGTCTGAGGAACCGGATTCTTCCACCTTAAGTTTGGCAGAAAAGATGGCTTTGTTTAACAAACTGTCTCAGCCAGTGTCCAGGGCAATCTCCACAAGGAATCGGGGAGATATGAGGCACAGGAGAATGAATGCTCGTTACCAGACCCAGCCAGTCACTCTTGGAGAAGTTGAGCAGGTAAGTGCCATCATAACTCTTGCATTTCTTTTTATTGGAGAAAACAACTTCAGTGTAAGATACCATAAAGGCTGGCCTTTCCTTTGCTCTGAGCTACACACAGAGGATAAACTTCGTGAGGAAGCAACCTTCTGAGGAACAACATTCAGATTTTTTGATATTGTTTTCTTTTTTTAAGTAATGCAAGAGCATATCGACTTCCTACCTAGTGCAAGTTGTACCTTTCACAGTGTGTGTCATTTCCACTAGAGTATTACATGTCTTCTAAAAGTAAATTCCTAAACAAAGGGGTAAAAACTGTGACACACATCATTTTGCTGTAGGTGTATTTTCAGGGAATTTTGGAGTTTTGTCATGTGCAATTTTCAGGCTCTTTCCTGAAAGCACAATATATTTCCATTATTAGTAAGGCCATATTCTGTCATTTTCCTTTGGGAGGAGTGATTGATTTTTATCTGTATTTTTTTCCCTAAAAGCAGAATACTTTTGAAATTCAGGAAGTCAAAGAGAAATTATTTAATGCATGCAGTGAAATTGGGCTTCCTGTTCTGGAATACTTCATCTAATTGGAACTGCAAAGGAATGCTTTTTTAGTGAAGCCTGAGCATAAGGTGGCCCAGAAGTGGTCTTTTAGAGCTGTTCACAATAGCAGAAACAGCAATCCCTTTGCATTATAGCTTTAAAAGAAATCGCTTTAACAGGGAAGCACAACTCCTATACATGTCAAATTTCTAGAGATTTGGATAAATCTGAGTGTTAGAAAGTTCCTACCCTTTTCTTTCTATACATTTCATTCGTGATTATACATTTTCCATATTTTATAATAACAGAATAGTGAGAAAGCAGGATTTCTCTAAACATACTGGTGCAAAGCTCTATAGATTATAATTGTACTTTATGCCTACTTTGCTTACACATGAAGTAGTAATAAATGCTTGACAGATTTATTTAAGCAAGATTTCCAGACCTTTTGTAGTCCTTTTTCCATTCACTTTCTGTGTGCCAATCACTGTCACAGCCTGGCCTCTTTAAAGATTGTGTCACTAACTTGTTTGGGGGCCAGGAAGGTGATGAACAGAAGAGGGCTGAAGCAGATGGGGAAGAAGTGACAATCACATTACTTTGTGAGACTTACAGAGCAAACTCGCTTTTCAATCAAGGAAAATCAGAGGAAGCATGTTGTGTCATCTCTTTCTGAACCTAGCAAATGAAATCAGAGTTGGCTCTGAAGCAAGGTCAATGGGAGTGTATTTTCAAAAAGACATTCACTATAGTGAACTGTTCATTTGGAGTGTTGGGTTTTGAGATACAGGTATGAGTTTTCTAGGAAGAGTCAAAAGAGAACTATCAAAATAGATAACTAGAGGTTATATTCCCAAAATGCACATTTGAAAATGTAAATATCTTGTAATTAAAACTGAATTCATTTTTCTGATTTCCTCTAAATTTCTAATTCTGATAGATGCAATGGAAAAAAAATAAACTGGTAACTATTTTCTTAATCTTGCTTTGGAATCTTTGAGCTAACATAGTAGTCTTTGCTCTGCTTTCCAGTTTGCTTAATGAATGATTGTGTTGTCAGTGTTTTATGGAATCTGCATGCACATTTTAAGTTCTGAGCTGATTTCCTCCTACTGGTGTGATCTTGTCTATTCTTTTGCACGCTATTCATTAGCTCTTTACTTTAAGAAAACAACAACAAAATCCCTCTCCAGATGAGTATGAGGCATGTTTGTCACTCTCTTTCATAGTCTTTGTCTCCTTTGGAGAAGATAAAGGAAAGCTCTGCATTTCGGAAAAAAAAATGCATCTTAACTGTTTCTAGGAACATTTTACAAAATTATTATGTTAGAAGAGTAGAAAAGATAATTGTTCCACCATGGGGACTGGCAAAACAAATTTGGAAGTATTTTTAATATGCTTCTCAGGCTCAAATACTTTGCTCATGACAGCCAATGTTTATATTTGAAAAAGTCCTGCGTGAAGGTGATTTATGTGGCAGGAGCATCAGGAATGTCTGCCCTGGGTTAGGACAGCACGGAACAGTCTCTGCCTGGCACTGAGCGGGCACCAGGGCTGGGAGCTGCAGAGCTTTGTAAAAGCAGAGCTGTGCCAAAGCTAATGAGTCCTGCTGAGATGCAGAGTTGATTAGCCTGGGCACATGGCATGTCATCCGGCATCTGGAACCTGAGCTAATTAATGCCTTCCCCCAGTGCTGCGGGTGCTGAGCCCTGACACGTCGTCGTGTTGAATGTTCCACACAAACCCCTTGTTACTAAAGATGTTCATGTGCAGTTGTTTTTACCTTGGGTGGAATCACTCATCTGCAGACAATCTCTGGGGGCATTGTTGCTTTCCTTCTCTGTTTCTAGTCTAAACTTATGGAGTACAATATTTGCATGAAAACATACCTTTGATGGACTGACGTGATTAGGCTGGTTTTTGGAATTGATGATTTCAGAGCTTGTAAGTCCTATTTGAGTTTTTTGGGTTTGTTTTTTTTGGTTTTTTTTCTTCATAGGTACAAAATGAAAGCGGAAAGATTGCTCCCCTGTCAACTGCAGTTGCAACATCAATTTCAGCGATGGCCTCTGCCCTTGCTCCGTTGTATGGGGACCTGCCCGGGAAGCCAGGGACTGATGGAAGTGTGGGTGCTGCCTCGAGGTTCCACCCTGCAGCAGAAAACTTGGACTCATCAGGAAAACGCACACAGAAGTCAGAACAGTGGCAGCCCTCGGTGGAAGCACTAGAAAGCAGAAGAGCATCAAAGAAACATGAAGAAGAAAGAAAGAGGTTTCCAGCACACGAAGCTAATGAAATTAAAAAGTACAGCTCCTTTGAAGAAGAAACCACACATCCTGTTCCTGAAAAAACAGGAGACCACCATAAAGAGACAGCATACAGCTTCCTGAGGAAGGGCAGCTTGGAACTGTTTAGTTCACAAGCACTTTTTCAGCCTCTTGAACTGAAGGAAATCGATACTGGCATGCAAGGTAAATGGGAAGTCAAAAAAGGCCAGTCCTTTGAAGAAAAGATGGATTCGAAAAGTGTTATGAAAAGCAAGACTTGGCAAAGAGGTGTGGTAATTACTTGCTGTTGGTGTGGTCTCGTTCAGCAAATGGTGTTTCAAGCGTTATCAAGGCTGGTTATGTTTCCTTTTTCTAACACTGCTTAGAAGTAGAGAAGTATCTGTGAAGTATTAAGTTTTACAAATAGAGTTTTTTTATTTTTTGTTCTTTCAATTTTTCAGTCTTTAAAGATGGCTCAGTTCAGATTTATTTATTTTGAAAGAAGTGGTATTATATGCTGAAACTAAGATTTATTCTTTCTTTTTTTTGCCCTTGCCCCTGCCCTCCAGATTTCTGAACAAACTAAGCTTGCTGCTCTGGGTCAATTATCTGCCCTTAATTTTTGCCTTATGGGGCATATATACTTCTCAGTTACCTACATATGTGCATACATAACTAGTAGGGGATAATTTTCAGATAATTAATTTTGCAAAACTAATATTATTTTCTCTTTAATGTGGATGAAATACAAACCAGGAAATTCTCAGAGCAATTATATTGCACATTTTTATATGCACAGCATAATTTAAACTTAATAAATAAACTTGCCCATCTTTAAATTAAGTACTTTGGAAATAAACAGTGAATTTGGTCATTGCATAAGTCCTTCTATTCTGTTGAATTTAGAAGGATGTTTTATTACTTTTCTGTTTTATTATGGTGGGTGACAGGATCACAGTACCCTGTAGCACTAAAAGCATTTTTGTGTTCATCCTGTGAAGTTAATTTATTTTGAATTTAGTGGTCTTCACATAGGCACAAGAGAGGAAGGTACAGTTCTGCCTATGTTCCTCTAAAGCAGTATCCATTCCGTCCAATTAGCCTTTGATGGCTGCAGGGGAGATGGAGACTGGGATGTAATAGGAGCAGTCATGTATCAGAGGGGTGTTGTACTTAAAAAATTTCAAAAAGAAAAATGAAGATCACTTATATTTCTTTAAGGATATCTGTAATGGTGCATTTATCTTTCATCAAGGCAGTTTTTCCTGTGGTTTAATTGCTGCTTGAAAAAAACAAACCCAAAAAAGCCCCCAGCATGCCCCTAGAAAGGAATACCTCTATTAAGCTATTAAATGTCTTCCTAGTATGCTACTCAAGCATTAAACTGCTTTACCAAATAGTTAATTTCTTGGTTAAATTTTGTCTGCTTCTCTTCCCCTGCTGTTTGTTCTCTGTCACTTTCATCTGTCCTTTTCCTGTTGCTGTGCTGATGGGAGTCGCAGTTCGTGCCCATCCATATGAAGTTCAGAACTGTGTATTGAACATGATATTCTGTGGTTTCATGTGAACATCAGTCACAAATGGCTAGTCCCTGCAGCAAGTAATACTGCACAATAATCTTTGTACTCTGGCTCAGCCAGAAGTTTTTCCTTGTTAGAATAGTATGTGATGTGAATGTTTAAAATACAGATTTGCTTCTTCAGTGTTAGCAATGTAAAGTGTGTTTGAGAATAGAACTAATTCAGCACTTTTCTTTTGAATGGACAGACCATGCTGAGCCTTCTTCTGAACTCACCAGCACATCAGCCATGAGGACAGTTTCACAAACTGCAGCTGCGGCATCCTCTAGACTGCAGGAGCTCTCTGAACAGTTGGAAGGCAAATTTTATAAGAATTCCTGTGAGATGTTTTCCACGGGAGACAGCAAAGCACAAACAGCTGAGGATGTCCTTGATAATTCCAGCAAAACTATGTCAATTAAGGAAAGGTATTTAAATTTCTCTTTTTTTTTTAATGATCCCTATAAATACAGTTATTATATTGATAATAATATAAAAAGAAGCTTTAAAATGATTTCTAAAAAAGCTAAGGAGTGATTTTAGGCTTTATTATCACTAACAGCAGAAACATGCAGCTAATCTGCCTGACATTCTTATAAAGCAGATGATGGTGAATGAGAATTACCATTCAAGAGGACATAATAACCTGATTTTGAAAGAGCCACCTGAATAATCAATGAGTATTTTAGAAAATTAAAGTTGTAAAAAATACATGTTCTAATTACATTTATACTTATATACTCAGTATACTTCTCCAGGTTCTGCTTTTAGTTACAAAAGGTATAATGTGATTCTGGTTTATTTTAATAACCATTTTTTGTTGGTCTACAGGAGTCCCTTAAATAAGCTGAGTAGAGGAAGTCACAGAAAGGCACAATATTGCCCCATCTACTTCAGAAATAGATGGTTGCCACTTTGACTTTTCAGAATTTACTGTAGGGATTTTAAAAGGATAGTAAGTCGGACAGGTTTATAGGAGTACTAGAAATACTTTTTCCAACCCAAGATCCTTCTAATCTGAAACAAAATGTTAAGTCCTGCACTTCTCTGCACTTGTGCAGAGAGTAGGAGCTCAGGGTTTAAGTGCCAATAGCTGTTGTAGTACTTGTAGAAGTTTTTCTAATTTAATTACAACCTTGAGAGTATAAACTCGGTCCCAAACTGGTAGCAGTCCAGTGAGTAGAATCACAGTTATTTGGCCTATTTTTACTTCAGATTTTCTGCAGTGAAAGCAGAACCAATAAATGAAAACAGCTTCCTGATTAAACTTCAATGTGTAAAAGTAATCCCTCACTTGCTGAGGGGAGTGTGATATTAGGCATTCGGAACCTTTTTTTTTTCTTTTAAACATGATTCCAAAGTTTGCTTCTTAAATTCATGTGTTTCTAGGAGGTATGTGAGTCATTCTCATTTACAGAGCATCCCCATTCCCTGTCAACTCCTTTACACAAGGGGGTGCAGGGGCAGCCACAGCAGCTGTGCAATCTTAGTGCCCTTCTGAACGATGTATTTACCTTTTTCAGTTTACTGTTGTTTTGTTAAAAGAAACTTTCGTCTCCTCACCAGCCCCCTCCTGTAAATGTCTCAATTGGCAGTAAAGGTTTAAGACGAGTAACTTTGGGTTTAGAGGTGATAAACGTGACCTACCATCCCTGATCCTGGTGGGGAGAAAGAGGTTGGAGGGAAGGGAAGATCCAAGTTTTAGCAGGTGTTTCAGTCCTAACTTCAGTGCCTCAGCTGAGTTGGTCTCTTGAGGAGCTGAAGCCTGTCAGTCACACAATCAGGAATCACTTTCGTTAGGACTCCAAGACTGTCTGCTCAGTCCCAGAGCTGACGAAAGAGAATAACTGCTGTCTGGTCAGGAATTTGTATGCCTTGATCCCACAAACATCTGTAAATGTCTGAGCTGGTATCAAAATGTTTTAGCCTTCCAAAATACCGCAGTAGTCTACTTCTTGTCCCGGAATTAAAAGACTACAACCACTAAGTTTCTTTTGCTTGGCTGTAGTCAATGCCAAGTATTCATAAACATCAAAGAACATTTCTGCTAAAGAGTAACTATTACACTTCGACTTTTTTTTCCTTTTACATTCACTAACTTTATCTTCCCATCCAGTGGATTTTTCTGGCTGTGTCAGACATTCTTTCACCTTATGGAAGAACAACTTTTCCACACATGCAATAGTATTTGGACAGGATGCATGAATGCTGGTCTGGATGAAAGGGATTTTCCACAAAGACTTGCTTTACTGAACTAATAGTATCCTTGTAGACTGAGTGTATGGCTAGCATTTTCAGAATTACCTGTATTACATGGAAGAATGAAAATCATGATTTTTTAAGGAGGAAAGACACCTATACTCTCTTCTCCTGTCTTTGTGCATTTATGGAGACCAAAGACCATCCTGTCAGCTCTGCTGTAGAAGTCAGCTGCATGCCATGATCACCATTTTAAAAAGCTACAGATGATTAATTTCTGGTGAATATCTTATCATCATTCTCACCTTCTCAGGAAAAATCTAGCCTAAACTTAGTTTTCAACCTTTTTTGATGTATGGATGCCTGAGCAATACTTTCTTATGCAGTCTGGTCCCCACTATATTGAATTTATGCACTCTTTTAACAGTCAGCTTTCTTTCTGTAGTTCTGTATTTCATATTGTCCTCCAGGATTTATGATTTATCCACAAAGGAACTGGTCCAGTGAAGCCAGTGGAGTACATGTGAAAACCAAGCCTATGTCCAGTTTATTCTATCTCAAGGAGAAGACTAGCAACTAAGATACTAAAATCCTGATACAGAAGAAAGATTTGGACATTTTTTACCAGGATTTTTGCCAAGGCCTTTCATGCAACTCTCTTTGTTTATGCAAAAACATTGTTCAGATCTTGTTTCTGTTTCCCTTCAGTATTCACTATCCAGCATTTAGCCTTCAGCTCTGAAAGCTTTTGCCTTGAGGCCACCTGACACCTCTGGGATGAGTCTCATTCTATCTTGATGTCACATGGTCTGTCTCTCAGTAGAAGGTGAAAGAAGGATGCAGAGCAAGGTGTCAAAGATGGGCAAACATACTAAAAGCTTTTTCCTTTCAAGAAAAGAGTAAAACTTATTTTCTATAGATTGAAAAAGGAACTTTTGGAGGCAAAAGCAGTATGACTAAACTGTAAAAGTGACTAATGAATGATTTTTCATTATTTATAAAAAGCAGAAAACTATGAGTATGCAATGAAACTAGTAAGCAGCAGACCTTAAACAAATCTAAGGGTTAGACCTAATATTCGTCCAATTTTCTAAGACTTTCCAATGAATCAGCTGCTGTCTACTGCTGAGCTGGTGGGTTTGCTTTTAGGAACCAGTTCAGTAGTTCTTGCGTCTTTATTCATACAAAAGGGTGTCCTCCATACAATTGTTGCTCAGTCAGGGCAGTCTGACTTTATTGCCACTTCCATTGTTCAAAAGAAATGCGTGGCTGTAGGCTTTACACAGCAGTGAATTTTTACTGGCATACAGAGCATACATGTTTCTTTTAAGCAGTGATTCCAGTGCTCAAAACAGACAAATGTGTGTTCTCACTTGTAGGAGTGAGTTGTTTCATTACACATACCAGTGAAGATTGGAGGGCTGGTATGAATCCATCCTTATGGCAGAGAAGAAAACAAAGTCTCCAAAGACACAGAAGTATTCTCAGAATAACAGATTTTTCTCTCCCCAATCAAGCAGGCTGTTTGGGTTAAAGGTCTAGGGCAAATACCCTGCAGTAATGTTAGCTTAAAAAAAAACCAAACAAAACACCCCCACTTTTTTCCCCTGCCTGCTATGCTGAGCAGCTGTAGACAATTTTAAAAACAAACCCAACTTAGACCAAAGATGATGAATATGCCTTCCAGCTTCAATTATCACAGATCATTTCTAAGCAAAACTGACTTGAGAGAACGTAGCTACTGAAGATAATTCATTGCATGGTGGCAATTCAGTCCCATCTTGGTCTCCTCCACAGTTTCACACATGCATGGATGCACTCCAGAAGATTAGTTCTGGGCAGTGAAATCTTGTGTCCTTTCTGGGAACAATGACCATGACCTCAGCTCCTTATTGTGAGTCCTTCTCACCCCTACTCATCCTGTGCTGTGAGGTATGAAGCAACCAGGCAATGTGAAGCCTGCCAGCACTGCCTGCCTGGACAGGAAGAGAGGAAATAACTGCTTTCTTGGATACTAACGTTCTTACTGCCATTGTATTCTCCAGATTTACTGGTTTCTGCATTCTTAGTTTTTCTCAGATGACTGCCTTAGGCCCAATTGATCATCCCCAAATAGGTCAGCAGCATGTTTGCACCCCCTGGATTTTTGCAGGAAGCAGCTGCCTGAAACTTGGCTTCTGGCTAGACCTCTTTGGTTCTACCCTTTCCTTCTCAGAGTTTCCAGATGAGATTTGCTATGAGGATAACAATAATCACATCTCTGAAAAAACCTTTCCATATCTTGTGGTCAGATTAGGTTTAACTACTGCACCTGTTCAAATATTAATAAGTTTAAGGGTTTTGTATAATTCTCACGGAAATGCTGTAGATTTGAGTATGTAGTACGACTTAATTCAACTAAACCAAAAATTATTTAGTAGATCCATGCAACTGTTTGCACAAGTGCTGCAGATACACATTTTATGGATTACTAAGAATGATTTCTGAAGGGTAGAAGACTCATACAAATGTTCATTTCTGAAGAAGATAAACTGAAGATCATCATGCCTGTATAGACCTCCTATTCCTGACTGACTTCCCCTATCCCCAAAACTAGTCACCTCAGAATAACAAATATAGTTCTAGCAAAGAGGATCTACATGTTGTCCCCACTGCAGCTAGTCAGTGTCCCTTTGTACTGTAGTCAGAATTTTTCTCAAGATATAGGAAACAGTGCTTTGAAAAGATCCCACTTACTTAGATTAGTGGTAGTCCACATTTTAAATATAAGACATCCTTTAAACAAGTTGAATCTTGCTGGTAGATTTCACAGCTGTAGGGTAGTTAGTACCAAGTTATTATGTGCATTGGTGCTGCAGATTTGTTTCACAGCAGTGCCTGGGCTAAGCAAGGAGATACTAAGTGATCCCAGGGAATCTGATAAGTAACCTCAGCACTTGGAGTTGAAGTGAACACAGTAACTGCAGAGTTGTCCTTTGATGTGCCTGATGAGACATAATTGGTGTGTGCCTGCTGAACAGTCCCCTTTCTTCTTGGGCTTTAAAGAAAATAATTTTTAAAGTATTTTTTAATGAGTACAATGAAGACCAAAGGTCGAATACATACTCTTAGCTTTGGACATCTACAGGATAAGTATCCATAGCCAAGCTAGTCACTTGCTGTGCCTTAGCAACAGAATGGAGGGGAAAAAAGCAATTAATCTAACCTTTTTATACATCTACTTCAGGATTATCTGCACTGTACCTTGATCTCCCTTGACTGTATTGGCAATTTCCACTGATTTTACAAATTATCTGGAGTGTCTGTCTCAGGTCTGGATGTCTGTGTTTTGACAGATGATTCCTGTTCAACATGTACAGCTAAGGCTTGGTGTTCGTTTGTAAGCCTTGTATATGTGTATGAAATGTAAATAACTGTAATTAATGCTAGAAAACCTAATTTCAAATTATATTGAATGCAGCATTAGTGAAACAATAAGGTTACTTTTTGAGGATAATGGGAAGTACAGTGTTTAAAGCTACCTGTTGGCATGCTTTTCCTTGTAGATTGGCATTGCTGAAGAAGAGTGGTGAAGAAGATTGGAAGAGCAGGCTCAGCAAAAAGCAGGAGTATGCAAAAGGACCTGTTGCTGATCGTAGTGCGCAGATGCAGGAAGTTGAGCAGCTTTTGAAGAAGGTAACTGTCCCTGTTTGGAAAAAAACATCTTGCTTGGAATGCTTCTGCTTTTTGAAGATGCATCCAGCTAGACAGGCATGCCTAATATTAGCTGCTAGCTCCTGCTACTCCTCTTGTTGTCAGGCTTGTTTAAAAAACAATTCTCCCAGCGTGAGAGATTATTTAACGAGAATGGCTTCACTGTCTTGGGACGTGCAATACTGGTTACAGTGTCTTCCCATCAGGAGGTAATGAACTAGTAAGTGGGTCTGTAAGGCTTCTGCAGCACATACAGGTATTATTTAAGCACTTTCTCCCACCCCTCTTCCCTCTCCCCCTTCCATGCCCCCGCACTGAAATTGCCTTAAGACTTGATTCAGATGTTTTCTTATGTATGGAGGAGTTTGTAAAAATGTCAGATTCCTAACACTGCTATCTCTGTGCATATACTGGGTTTTGACCAGTAATTTTGGATCCTAGAGCCATTGAGGTAATGCAGGTGCTAGAGCATTCATGAGCCATTTGGCTTTTGGTTATCTTGCATGCTCTTTGCTGCTTGTGAATAGCCAAAACTCTTAGGACCAAGATTTTATCTGTGTTGTAACAGATAGTGAATAGAGAGGGAGATGGGTAGAAAGGTGTAGAAGAAAGAGAGAGATCCACGTTGTTAGCAGTCTGGTTATGTCTATACATGAGTAAGTTATGTTGCTCAGCAGGAGTGGATCTGTAAATCAGAATAATAACTGCTGAGGACCTGCTGTCTGTGCCATACTTGGGTGTTTTGGTTCAGTGAAATTTTGTTTCAGGCTAAATTTAGCTTGGTCCTGTGGCCCGACTGCCTTTAGCAGCAGTGGTGATACATGGAAATATTGGAGTGCACTTCAGAGCTTCCATTTCTTCCAACTAGTACTGCATTCTGCCTTGTGAACCAAAGTGCAGAAAGTGAGGATGGCTGGGAGATTGTTTCAAAATGGACTGACTGCTGGCTCAAAGTACAGGACCAATGTAGACTTGTTTCCCTTCTCAGTCAGATAAAATAGAGTATCTCAAAAGCCTTTAATTTCTGAAGGAGTACTTCACAGAGGACAAGTGAAAATAAAATTTGTGTTAAAAAATTTCCTAGTGGGGACAGTAATCTTTGGATCTAATTATTAAGTTGTGAAAATGCTGCTTCCATTATAAGTAATATAGGCAAACAGTAACAAAAAGTCTCCTTTTCCATTAGTATATAACAAGTAAGGACACAGTCTGTCACTGTTGAGGAAAAATCTGTGCCTGAGCATGTGAGTCATCAATCATGTTAAATGGACAGAAAAGAATAAAGCTGATTTTTGCAGTTCCATTTATGGGGTTTGTTTTGGTTTTGCCCTGTGGACTTGTTCAAAAATCCAACTGCTAGTTTGAAAGATGTCCTAAAAGCAAATGGTTTCAGGGAGGAAAACAAAATTGTGGTCACATTTTTAACAGGCTAGTCTCCAAAATGACAACTGTTGAGATCAGATAACAAATGTACTCCTGCTCAAGACAATGGGGTTGAGAAAAAGCTTTAAACAGCTGCCAAGACTTAGGCAGAGACAAACCCTTTGTTCTCTCTTCTCACCCCTCAGCACCCATATCCTCCCTGCTGTGTTACCATGTGCAGCAACTTCTCTCAGCATAGCCTGAGTCAGGCTTTTGAGGGATACACGCTTTGAAGTAACAGTGCCAGCAGTGGGAGTTTCTGTGGCACTGGGTCACCCACTTTGATAGCTCATATTAGCTCTTGGCTATTTAGAGCTTAAATCAAAGGATTTCCATGTCTGCCCATGGATGAAAACTTGGGTGTGTAAGATACAGGATTCCATGAACTATATTGATGTTTGGGATGCTGATTCATTATGTGGTACTTGAGAAATAATGTATACCTTTACTAAGGTGACCACACATTACAAGACACCGTGTCAGCTGCCCTCGAATCTAGAAATACTGGTTTTGATAATTAATTAGTGTGATGGCTGTTATCCTTTGAGGACCATGAAGCACTGTGCTACTGAAGTCTGTTTGTAGAACTTTGAGACTATGGTGTACTCGAGAATCATAAGTATTTTCCGTTGCTGGATTGCAGTAAAAATGCAGGAATTAATATTGATTTCTGAATTTTGAGCTTGTTAGACAATTTTCACACATGGCAGTCATGTATCACCAGCATGGCAGTCATGCATCACCATATTGTCATGCCCTGCTGGTTCAAAATAATGCCCAATGGTTTTAGTTGCAGTATGGTGCTCCTATTAATGTAGTCAGACACTGGTTTAGGGTTTTTGTGTGTCTGTGTGTCTCTCTCCCTTAAAAGGCTATGTAAGTTCTTCTGGAGATTCGATTATCGAAGCATAGTTGTATAAATTAAAAGTTATTGGAGTATATTTAGATTTCAGATAAACAACTAAAGTGGAAAGATTCATACTCTTAACTTTTACTCTTGGTTACATTAAATAGTGCTCTTTGATCACTTCTACTCAAGATGCTTCTGTGTGGTGTCTGCATGGTGAGATACTTATCCAGATGTGTTATAGTAATTTGTATGTAGACTAAACTGTAGAAAAACACCATAAAATTCATGGAAAAGCTGACAGAGCAGCCTCAAACAGGGGAAAAAAAGAGACTAAGGAATTAACTCAAGGCATTATAGATGAGGGGGAAAGTTGAGATTTACTTGGAGGTCCAGCATCTGTTTTGAGGATTGCTGCACACAGGAGGAAAATTTTTGGAAGCTGTGAGACTTCTTGAATTATTTATATATATGGTAAAAGACACTTGGACAATTCAAAGAATAGCTCTAACATCAGGGGAACAACTGTACACTGATGAATGTCTTACTGGAAAAAAATCCCTTTTATTTGGGTAAAATATTTTGGATTTAGTATCTTTGTTTTCATTGTTTTAGTGGATGGAACACTTCCAGTTTGTTGGATTTCTTCATGAGTAGAATAATTAATTAACTTCAAGATCTTTTCGTAATATTAAAATAGGAAGATTTACTGGAATAAAAATTTCTATTTTGTAGTGAACCATTTTTAACAGAGTCCCTGATTAATGTGATTACCAGCTGCCTTGCAGTTGCTTTAAAGCAGGGACTGACATTTGAAACACTTATTTCTTACATTAAGTTTAAATTGCAGCTCAGCACTGATGTTAAAGGCTAGGGCTGAACAGTCATTTCAAAATTACTCAGAGATGAAGTGTGTAAAATCTGAGAGAGGGAAAGCCCTTGAAATGTGACTTTTGGGCAAAATATTAGTCTTTTACTGTGGGAATAGTTTTATCCATTTCATATATGGCATCCACCAAGTGCTTGTATCACATTCTCATCAAAGCTGAAACTAATTATTAGGCTTCATTTTGAGCCACTCTAATAAGCTGCATTTATCCATCCTCTGTGCCATATTCCACATTTGCTTTAACCTACAGAAAGGGAGAAGAATTAAAGATGATTAAGCCATGTCTAATCAGCTTTGGGTAAGCCCAGCTCTGGGGCAAAGTTTATTTGTAGGCTGTGTTTAGAATGGTGAACTCACCTTCACTGAGTACTCTGGGCTTAGCAAATCCCTCCAGATGGCTTTTGAGTCTCCCAGTTTCAGCAAGCATTCTTTCCTTTCATCCAGAAAGTAGATGATTTGCTGTTTAGCAAAAATTAAACTTGCAGCAGAATTATTCACATTGTGTTTGACATGGTTCGTCAATTTAATGGTGCATGAAAACAGAGACATACAAAAATTATCAACATATGAAAAGTGTATCTTCCAGCTGTTTTGTTCTGTGCTGTTTTGTTCTGTGTTGGGTTGTAGTGATGTTGTTACTAACTTGGATAATTCCTGCATGGAATGGCTTTGGTAAACATGCTGTTGTATTATGGCAATATTTTTGATCTCTGCTTTCCAATAAGGAAAACATTTCTAGAAGATCAAAAGATTTAGTAAGAAATAAGGCAAAGAGGAGTTATTTCTCCCCCATTTCCATTTCTGGTAGTCCAGTTCTTTTCTAATTCCTTTGCTCTGCTTCTGTCCTTGTCATAGGAACCTGTATATGCTTCTACTTACTCTCCTGTTATACCTGCTCTCCATAAATTTCATCCTTTTCTACCTATTAATCAGGTGAGCAAAAGTCTGCACAATTTAAATGCTCAGCAATTTCAAGGAAGCACATTTTAACAGTGTTTTTAATTTAGGAAATTAATAATCCTTTTAACTGACTAACCAGCTTAGTAAATGTAGCTTTAAAGAATTGATGTTATGCCTCTATGCTGTGTACTCTTCTTCAATATACATTCTGCTACTGTTTCTCTTACAGTTGCTTTTCTAAAAATTCTATATCTGTGTTAGAGTGTATAGGTGAGAAAGTAAATGAAGGAAACAATATTGCATTTATAATACTGAAAAATTGTAAGTTGCTAAAAAGGGTGTATAAAAGGAGTAGTATGTAACTACACAGCATTTATTTTAGAATAAAATGCTGTGTACCCTGACTTCCCTGCAAGTAATGTGCATATACAATGCAAGACATGACATAATCTAATTCATTAACTGCAAAAAAACTGCTTTTGTTCAGAGATGACTTTCCTATAGCACTTTTCCCTAGTCCCTGTGTAAAGGATTTTTGCCCTGGCACATTCTGCTTGTATTGTCTGACTGTCCCATCTTCCTGCTTCTCTCTCTTTCTTCCTTTAAGGTCTGTAGTACTAGTTTGAAAGCATCAAGCTCTCTGATTTCTGATGACCGTCATCCTTGGAGATGGAAGGTGAAATACTGTATAAACTTCCTATTTAATTTTTGGAGGGAGGAATGAGACAAAAAATTACACTAAGATCAATGATGCACATTCCCAAAGCAACTTGTGGCAGCACAGTTAACTTTGTGTTTGCTTGGGAATAGAGTTCTGCTGCTGTTCCAGTAAATGTTAGAGAAGCTTCATGAGCAGTATTCCTCAGCATCATGTCTGTACCTCTGCAATTCCATCACAGACAAATGGAAGAACTTACTTGTGAAGAATTAATAGATAATGAGAAACATAAACTTTCTACAGCCAGAGCAACATGGCAAAGTTGTCTTTGAGCAGTAGAATAATAGACCTTGATCTGAGCAAACTGTACCTGGTTCACATGATCTGAGGTAAAAAATGCAAAGGCAGAAAGCCACGAGCTCACTGGAAGGCCTCAGTAGATTTATTCAAATCAGATTCTGCTATATTACCCCTCTTTGTCCCTTGCCTCCCAGCTCACACCTGTGGTTGTAGTGCTACAAGGTATCCATTGGGTTCTTCATTCCCACAGTCTCTGTTGCATGCAGGGAGCTTTCTGACCAGCATGGGTAATGGCAGTGAATTCAAGGAGCAGATACTCTCTGCTGGGTTGAGGATGATGAAGATGGAAGAGCCTACTGGATATGTTATAAACATTTAGGCAACTGATATTTACCATTTCCACATTCACTGTCATAGCTGTTTTTGAGGATGATCTTTTACTATGAGTTTTTTTAATTAAACATTAAATGTTGGACTAATACCTGCAATGTGTTAGCGTTACCTCTTCTCTATAAGCTCTGGATTTAATAAGGCTTATTTACTTCGGATCACCTATTAATTTTGTTGTGACTGAGTTCACCAGCTTTATGTATCTAGAAGATAAACATATAGTCTAGCTTAATAATAACCCCCCAGTAATGACAGGAGGTCCTTTAATGAGCTGTTCATTCCATCTGTCTTAAAAGGAAAACAGCAAAAAAAGTGTTCATCTTTCCATTGACTGTGGTGAGCTACATCCTGCTCCCTTAGCAAGCTGCTTCCTTCTAGCACAGTGTCAAGGTACATGCAGACTTGTTTGGGTTTTTTTTCTGTCACAGTTAATCACTTTGTTATTGCACCAAACATGAGTTGAGTGTGTTCTGTTTTGAACAGAAAGGCATATGTTTGCATTGGAGTTTTCTTTCCATGTTCTCCTATAACAAGGCCCATATAAATTTGCAGAGGAAAACAATGCAGAAAGTTTTTTCAGTTTTTTCCGTTTTTTTCCGTATATTTTTTTCATTTTTGGATTCACCTTATGCTTTTTTTTTTTTTGCTTAGGAGCTTAAACTAGAGAATTTACTTGTATTAAAAAACCAAAGAGATACTTTTTGAATCCTTCTTTTTTGTCAGTTATAGCATTGGTTTTAAATATAACCTTCTTTCGAAAAATAGATTTTTTTTTGTGTTCATTCTTGGTTCATTCTCCCCCAGGTAGGGTCTTGATCTTCTATATAGAAAACCATGAATTGTTTATTTTATTAAAACAAAAACAAAAACTAACAAAAACAAACAGCACACCAGCATGCTAACACAGCACTCTTTCTCAGCTCTTGTGACCTAAAGGGGACACAGCTTGGACTGGAAAATTGTAGGTTACAAGAGGGAGCATTGGTTGTATGTGGCCCCTTCCTTAGCATGGAGAGGGGAGTGCCTGGCACACCCTCAAGAAATGTGTTGCAGTGCTAGAAAAGACCAATATCATCATCCAGCCTACCCAAGCAGTGGGAGAAAAGTAATCCCTGTTCTAGTACTGAGTCTATAAATCCTTCTCAGACTAAAATGGGTTATTTTATAAAAATACTCAGTCCTAATTCTAAACTGTCAGCATACAGAAAATTTTCAGCAATATTATTAAGTAATTTTTCACATGTAATTATTCTTGCTGTGTAAAATGTAACTCTTAACCCTTTCTTCAGTGAAATGATTTAATCTGAGATAGAGTTGTTTTTTTTTTAAATATTTCAGCCCTTTCCTGAAACCTTGCAAAATTGTCAGCATGCTGGGTAAAAGCATGGAGTCTGGAAATGGATGAGCTGTTCCAGCCCAGATTATCTGTTCAGAACAACTTTCCATGGGAGTTTTTGTCTCTCTTCTTTTTCTGTCTTCCTAATTGGCTGGGGGTTTTTGTTTCCCTTTTCAAATTACATTTCTCTTAAAAGCCTGGTTTACCAGACTTTGCTAATATCTTTTTTTTTTTTTTCCCTCAAACCATCCATGTGATTATCTCTTCTTTATCTTCATAATTTTTCTGTACATTGGTGTCATCATGAGGGTCTTCTCATGGGATGAGACTACATCCTTTGTTTTCCATGTTCATGAAAACATTTTGGTCAAATTTGGGATGAATCATATCACTGCACAGTTCTTTTCTGTTCAGAAATAATTTCTCAGTCAGTTAACCAGTTTACAGCCTGTAAGCTGCTATGATATTTTTATATTGCTCAAAAAAACCTGCCTCAGAATGTCATCGGTGATTAACTCAAATATATTAAAGGAATCAGAGGTAACTGTGTTAATATATTTAATCATATTTGAGCTCATCAAACTTACCATTTTGATTAAACCTGTTTTCCATAATGCCATGTGGAATGGCATTAATTACGTGCCTGTGATTTGATTCTTCATTGATTGTCTTTGCAGCAGTCTTTCCATGGGTGTCTGGAACAACCCAAAGCTTGTGTGACCGGTTCCTACATGCTTTAGCTTTACTTCTGGGAGCCCCGGTGGTGTAGTGGTTAAGCATATGGCACAGTAAATTGCCGGGACCCGGGTTCGAATCCCGGCTCGGGATACTCCCCGGGCAGGCAGAGCTCGTTAGCCCTGCAAGGGGGCAATCTGCCTACGTCCTGAGGAGGACCTCAGCTGCCACTGTCCAGAATCGCCTTGGCCCGGCAGATTGAACCTCGGGATTAAAGGGTGGGCTCAGATCTGCGCGCCCTGTGTCTCACCTAAAAAATCCAGTGCGCAGGCTGGAAGGTCTGAAAGGAAAAGAGGCCTTCCCCGGATCTTCGTACGCGAAGGCTGGCCAGCTTTACTTCTAAATATTGTCAACATCTGAGCATTTATGCTATACATGTTCCCATTTCCAAAGGCTTTTATTAAAATTCATGCTTGTGTTTTGGGGACTCTTTTCTGGCTGTTTTGGCTGAGGCATCAATGAACACATCCACATGTTGTACACAATAAATTGGAATATTTCATTGAAAGTAACCACCTTTTTAATGAAAAAAAATGCATTGAAGCTGTTTTATTCCCAAGTTTTTATATATTATTTTTATTTATTCTTGATCTACTAATTCTTGGTTTGACTGTTTTTCAGTTGCAAATTTAAGATCCTTCTTTCATATCATAATTTGGGTGTTTTTTTAACTTAGAAATAAAATTTGCTCTTAGAAGCTTCTTGAGATTTAACTTTCTTGACATATTTTTTCCCAACTAGAATGTGCTTTGACCAGTTAAGTCCTCCACAAATGCTCTATGTGGCAATTCTGAAAGCTTTCTAAACTGTTCCCCCCTAGCAGGTGGATTTTTTCTGAAATTTCCTTTGACATGACAAATTCTTTTGACTATCATTGGCTCATGTTAGTTTTCTAGCTATAGAAAGTTATTATTTAGTTAATCATGGCATATACTTCTGTTTTCCAGCAGGACTGTTGAGGGAAGTTAAATTGATTGGGAATTGCTTGGTGTCTATTTAGTTACTAATTTTTTATTTCATTTGTTCATTAACAGATTAAGATAGGAGTCTTCATGCATTAGGAAAATATTTACTATGGAAATACTCCAAATTGTGTCACATATGCATCCAGTCTGATTTATTTTTTTTGGTTAGGAACTCCAAAGATATTTTGCCCAATGAAACAGCTTGAAATCTTCCATTCAAAAAAAAATAAAAAAAGAAAAAAAAGTTTGTTTCTCCTATCAGACAGCTGTTTTCTTTTATCCTTTGACACAGCTCCAGAATTACTGACAGTCTTTCTTGCAATTCATGTGTGTAGTTATTAACACACATACTTTCCAGGTCTGCATCTTCAGAATTTTCAGTAGCTCTGTAGACTTTGAAGCTTCAGGTATAAGCTGGAGACAAAATCCAAAATTAAGATCCCTGTAAGTTTAAAAACACAAAACCAAATCCATATGATTTTACTTCTTTCTGCCTCTCTCTCATTTCCCTCATATTGTCATGGAAGTCAGCATCCTTACTAAGTTAAAAGTATTTGTTTTGTGTATGAAATTTTACTTGTGGTTTCATTAGGAATTTAGTAATTTCCTGCCCAGGTCTCCTTTAATATATTTTTGTGGTTTTTTTCTTTCAACTTTTCATCCCAGAGGTGGTTGTGATGACACTGGAATGGGTAGAGATTGGAAGGAAAGAGACTTCTTCACTGTTTTTCTTTAAAGCATTCAGAGGCTTTGACAGATGAGAAACTGATACTGAATACACTTGCATGTTGTTATTTCTATTGAACTTTTTGGAGTTCTAGGGAAAAATCAGAGTTTTTAATCTTGATTATCATGGCTTGCAGTCATATTGTCTGACTGCCCAGCTCTCTTTCCTGATAAATTGAAATATATGAAACTAGAGGGAAGTAGTGGAGGCCTCTCATAGTCCTAGTCATTGTACAAACCATTTCTTGGCTCGTCTTCACTCTTCTGGCTGATGTCTACTGATCCTGGTAAATGCTGAAAGCTACAAAGTCTCTGTATTAGTGTCAGTCACAATAGCTTTTATATAAAATGACTTATTTATGTAGTCTGATTGATTTTTAAGAAAATAAAAAATATCATTCTTGTATCTTGAAAGGAGAAGAATGTTTATGTTCAAAAGCTTTTGCATACTTTTGCATTTCCTGTCTGGTTCTGTGAGCTAGAGCTGTATTAAAGCTTAAGATTTTCATTTGTTTTTTTCAATTCTAGCAGCTAGGTTGTGAAGAAAAATTATTAATGGCATGCAACTTGGAAGTAATTCTAGAGTTGACAGTCCCATGCACTAAAATTACTTCTGTGTTTTATTTCTATGCAGTATAATCCCTGAAATGTTGATACTTTTTAAAGATAAGTATATTAAAGTAATAGTCCTTTGGCCTGACCTAGCTACAGCAGAGTATGTAAATTCAGTTTCTTTCCTACTTAATGTACCATCATCAATTGTTCTGTGTGAGACAGGCACTAAGACAGTGCAGCTTCTGCTTCTAAACACTCCAGCTGTTGGCTGCCAACCTCTGAAGCAAGAAAGGAAAGCTAAGGGTGACCTAGGAAAAAAAACAAAAGAGGTGGTGATAGAGATGATCATAGTCATTGGAAGAATATTTAGTAGAGCAAGCTGACTTAAGAACTAAAGTGAGCAGCCTCTGTAGAGGCTGCTAACCATGCCTGGAGAACTGAGTTACTGTAAGAGACTGATTAGGAATCATCCAGTGAAGTTACACCACTTCATTGTTATTCCCTGTGCCACCTGCAGATTTGCACACTTGAAAACATCTGCTTATAGTCAGCAGTGATCTCACTTGTGTAGCAAGTCATGCTTCAAAAGAACAAGGTTTGGAAAATGGTTTCATACACAGAGTGAATGGTTTGCTTTGCGTAGAGGAGTGCCATCTGCCCTGGCTGGTAGTCTCAAGAAAAGATCAAAGAGCACAGACCAAAACCTTGTACTCGCCAGGTAATGGGGCAGCAAGACAGTGAGGCATCTCAGCGTCACTAAGCTGTGTCTGTGACTTCACTTCAGTAGCTTGGTCTCCTGCTCCCTTCTCTCTTCATCTGGCAGTTGAAATGTTCAGCCAGTCTTTAGCTATGTCCTTTTTTTAAGCAGCTTTTTTTAAAAACATCTCTTTCTCTCTTTCCCCCAAAAAGCAAAGAATGGCGGATAACCAGGAGAGTCAAATGACCATTGAAGAGAGGAAACACCTGATTACAGCTCGAGAAGAAGCCTGGAAGTCCAAGGGTAAAGGAGCAGCCAATGACTCCACACAGTTCACTGTAGCTGGCCGAATGGTAAAAAAAGGTCAGTGATGAAATGATCCCAATATAAATAAGACACTTCTTATCTGTCTAGTCAAAATAAAGTTAAACCAAAGCTATGCAGAAACAGCATCCGTATTTAGCAAGAAGAGGACTGTTTATCTTGAACTGAATATAATGTTATGAGGCTGTTCACTTCAGTTTTTTGTGGGCATGGTATTGATCCATTTTGTTCTGCACTGTTGCACTGCCATCCACTTACTACTGGGCTTTGTCTGACTGGTGGAAATCTATCACTTGAAGAGGGATATATGTTTTGGTTTTCCCTCTAATACAAACCACAGGGCATAGTTGGATTATTCTTTCTTATTTATCCTTCCTTTGAAAACGCAGCTGCACTGTCTAGAGAATAGTTGTGAAATCTAGTTGTTTCTCTGGCATTTCCCCCACTCCTAGAATCACTGGGAATATTTAGCAAACAAGTATTGTTTTTATGGATGCTGTCTTGGACAACAGCTTGAAGTGTTGTGTTTGGCTGAAGATTCCCTGGTTCTGCATAAAACCACAGAGTAGAAATGACAAGGGAGCAATGTTGACTTTTTTGGGATCTCTTGAATTCAGTCACTATTTCCAGATCTAATCATTCTTCTAAAGTGGACAGGGGTCTCTGAAGGCTGTACAGGGTAGAAATGCAGCTGTTCACACAACATGCCTGG
Source organism: Vireo altiloquus (assembly GCA_013396875.1). Classification (NCBI taxonomy): domain Eukaryota; kingdom Metazoa; phylum Chordata; class Aves; order Passeriformes; family Vireonidae; genus Vireo; species Vireo altiloquus. Next base: position 187,956 of record VZRF01008083.1, read on the forward strand.
GAAGATGATAGCTTTGGGAAGAAGGCACCTAAACTGATCTTTTGTGCTTGATAAATACTAGATTTTGGGTCGTTACTAGGACTTGGTTATTAAACACATCAACAATGAACTTTGAGTTAAATGACAGCCATTAAAAAAAATCATTGTAGGGACAGGGCAATATTGCAACAGGACTTGCCATCCAAGCCACAATCTGCTGGCAAACAGATGAACAGTATTAGGAATTACATCTGTTAGTAACATATTTTAGCTGCTGCTTACATTTTACATTGTTTTGCTGCTAGAAATGCCAGTGGTCACTCTTTAAAGAGTAATGTATTTTGGAGGATCACCAAGAAAAACTGTTTACTTGTCCACAGACTTGCTATTTGAGATTTTTTTGTTGCTGTTGTTGTTTTTTGCAAATAGATTGGTCTTTGGAAAGGAAAGGAAGGTGGTAGCATTTGCTTTTCCTAATGAGGAAAGAAAATTATCTTGAAAAGCTCTCTTTAGGTGCTATGATCATGCTTTTGAAGAAGCAAGGTAATGCAATGACAGTGAAATCAATAAAAATAGCCCAAGTGGGATTTTAGTTAGATGTGTACCTGTTTTATATCCTGAAAGAATAAATTATGAGTTTTTAATTTAAGAGATGATGAGAAAGCAATGCAAAGTAACATCTTTGTTATATGCATGTGCACAGATGCTGTATTTTAATTGCTTCTTATGGCTGAAAGTTATTCAGTCGTAACTGGAAGGTGATCCTTCTCTAAGCAGTTCTTAGAGGTCTTGTGGATATGTCCTGGTAGAGCTGCGTAAGAGCTGTGTCCTCTTGAGTGTGTCTTGAGGAAGGCTTTACCTGTTGACTTAAAACCTGCTGGAATTTTGAGTGTCTTAGCTAAGAGGGGAAAAAATCAGTTGTGGAAAAATACCTAGTTATATTCCAAATGTATCTTGCTGTTTGACGATTATGACAATTATGTTGCTAGGACTTGCAGTAAGATAGTAGGAACATGGTTAGTATATGTTCTCTCAGCACAATATTGGTTTAACCAGATCAAAATAACTAAAGGCTTACATTTATATGGCTCAGTAATTAGTGAACTGTGGCTAAGTGGAAATAGATAATAGAGAAAAGATGTTCCCCATTTACTGAAAGTCTAGGCTACGAAAGTTAATAGGTGCAGTTCTTTGCCTCAGTATGCTTTTCTCCCTAAAGAAACCCTTGACTCCTATAGAGTGCATTTCTCTTTCTAGAGCAGTGTAGATTCACATGAAAGGAACAATACAAAAATCATCTTAATTTTATCCACTGGGTCCAGAATGAATTCCTTTATGGTAGTTACTGAAAAGGATAGAGGACAATACAACAAAAGGCAGGAGTAGTGCTTGATACAGTGGGGACTCTAACTTCCATTTCCACTTCAATTTCTCTGTGTTCTTAAAAACCAGCAAGGCCCAAGAATCACTGTGAAATCCAGGGACAGCATTCACAAGTCAGATGCATCCTGCTTATGTGTATTAATAGAGATGTGCTTGAATTTTAAAAAGGGGGTAAGAGGCTAGAAAAGGCAAGAGGTGCAAAGGTGCCTGGCAAGATCTTGGTGGCTTCCCTGCTAACCATATCTTTTTGTTCAGAATACTTCCATGTCTTTAAAATGTAGCTTGTGTTACAGCTGGAGCCCAAAATGTAGACTAAGTGAACTGCTGCTGCCTTGAAAAGGAGCAAAATTACTGTATTCTAGAGAAAGCCTATATCTTGTGTTAGCTTGCTTAGAGACACTTGGAAATGAATCTTTGTTCTTGCGAATGGGGTGGTTTCTGAGGCTGCTGTTGATTAAAGGAGCAGGCAGGGCCCTCTGCCATCACTAATACAACAGCTGGGGAGGCTGGGGAGGTGTGCTGGCCTGTAGGAAGTAGCCAGGCTCATCTGCTTTCCCCAGATAGCTTCCCTGACATCACTGTTGGGAACACGGGGTGACTCATGGCTGCATTTCCTATGTTCTGTGTCCCTGTGCAGGCCTGGCTGCTCCAAGTGCACTAACACCAGTAGCATCCCCTTTCCGGCAGAAGTCCACCACCCCAGTTACAAAGCCCTTGGAAGGTAAGGAAGAAAAATGGCTGAAATATGTTCAGGCTTATTTACTTCCTGTCAACTAACAGGTTTTACTTTCTGATTTGCTTAGAAATTGAAGCCAGGCCTGATATGCAGTTGGAATCAGATATGAAGCTCGACAAGCTGGAGTCGTTCTTGGGAAGGCTGAATAACAAAGGTTGGTAAAGTTACCAAGGGTGGCAGTGTATCCACTCTCTGACTTCAGTAAATCAATTAAAGCGCCCCTTAGTTAAAATATCTGGTAGCAGAAATTAATATTTCTTCGCTCAGGCTTCACAAATCACAAAAAAAAATTTTATTTTTTGTGATTCAGTCTTTGCTAAATTTTAAGAAGAAAAGCCTTTTACTGTTGTATTACAAATGTACAGTAGAATAAATCACAGATGCCAAAATAACTTTATTTCTTGAAAAACAATGTACACGTCCTTCTGTAGGACAGAATTTCCTAAAAGCACACATCCAGTCTGAACCATATTGCCATATATAGTGAAACAGTTCTAATGTAGTTTAGTCCTGTTAAAATCAAAATAGGATACTAAGCTGCTCCCAAGCACAATTCATTTACTTTCCTGATTTTTTGAAAACTGACTCTCTGTAGCAGCTCATCAGCTTTCTTGTACAGTCTGTTGGCTATTTGGGAAGCTCTCTAGAGTTCTCTGGTGTTTCCATCTCGTATGTCTGCCCTCCATTTGTAAGACAAAAATCTTTATGTAATTTTTAGTATAACTGATACCATAAACCAATATATGCACATTGCAGCATGGGAGGCAACTAGCATAGGATAATGGCTGTGCCACACTCACCAGTCTGAAATAGTGACTTTTCCCCTTACCATTCTAGATTTTTTCAAGGAAGGAATTACACAGTTGGAGGCAAGATGGAGTATACAAGACCCTAAAATGCTTACATTATTATACTAGCAACTCATTATAGTGTCTAAGTTTTCATTTAGCCATATTTCCCTACCATTTTGCATAATGATTATTGCATATGAGTAGCAGGTACACTGTTTTAATATTCTTTATCAAACACACTTTTCTACCATCGGTTAAAAACATCAACACAAAAAAACCCCAACAAAAACCTAAACACCAACACCACCCCCAAAAGAAAAACTTACCCAGACAACTACCAAACAAGCCATGTTTACCTTTTCTAGAGTTAGAAACTCTAGTATGATTATTTACTGGGAGAGGTGGTTTTTTCCTGCAGTTGCTGGGATGCAAGAGACAGTGCTGACAGTTACAGGAAGATCTGTGAAAGAGGTGATGAAGCTGGATGATGATGAAACGTTTTCCAAATTCTATCGCCATGTGGATTTCCCCTCCTCCTCAGTGCCTTTGGACCTTGATGAGGACTTCGATGCCATCTTTGATCCTTATGCACCAAAGTAAGAATTACTTTTTACCCGTTGTTTTAAATGCAGACACAAGGGCAGTGTTCAAAATGTTCAGCTCTAAGTCATCTTGATGGCATCTCAGTACTGGGCACATCCATTTCTTCTGAAATCATACTCCTGCCTGAATTGAGGAACTGATTGTGATTTCTTGTCGTTAGATGATTCTGGCCAGAAAAATTAGCTGATTATTATAAACACTGTTTGTTTTTCAGGTTGACATCTTCTGTAGCAGAGCACAAACGTGCAGTTAGGCCTACACGCAGAGTCCAGTCCTCAAGAAACCCCTTGAAAATGCTGGCAGCAAGACAAGATATTCTTCATGAATATACTGAACAAAGACTGAATGTTGCCTTCATGGAGTCAAAGCGAATGAAAGTAGAAAAAAGTAAGCCTGCAGAGTGATTTGTACAAAACACCATTATGCCTTTTTAATGGAAAACAAAACAAAAAATCTAATGCAAAAACCGGAACCAAAGGAATGGAACGTACTCTCTGAGTGGCAATAAATTGATTGTGATATAAGGTGGAATGCAGTCTGTCTAGGAGGCCTGGAGAGAAGGGCATATGTGACTTCCTCAGGGAAAGTACCTATAGCCACCTCCTGTACATAGGTTTAATTATTTATTTTTAGCACAGTCACCTTGTGGAGACAGAGAGAGAGAGAGAGAACCATGATGCCTGCAGGGTGTGCAGGGTGAGGACAGGAGATCAAGGAAAGCACATCCAACTTTGTCATGCTGGGGTGAGAGCTGGCAAGAATAGATGCACTTTTGTTCAGGTACTCTGGCCTCAATTTTGGGTCCTAATTTTCTCTCAGAAACTGGGATTAGCCTTCTTGACTCCTAGTGATTAATTTCCATAAAGTATCAGTGCTTTGTGACAGGGCTTATATAAGGTGTTTTACTTGGGAAGTTGCTTTCTCCTGACAATCAGACAGACAACAAAGACTGTCATTGTAAAATCTATTTCAAGATTTGTCTAGCTACTCTTACATTTTGGGGTACAAATTTTCCTTATTATATTTGAGTAAAGAAAGATTATCTTTAACTATTGACTGTATTGATGAAAACACTAATTATATATGTAAAACTTTGTTGCCATTTCATGAGAAGGATTTCCCTGAGGTATAAATTCACGCAGTGTGTTGTCTTTGACTGAGCAATAAACAAAAGTAGCCAAGAATTTGGGCTGTAAGTTTACAGTAGAACATGACTAAGACTCTGAAATGGGTGTTGCATCACACTGTCTCAGCCAAATTTTAAGGGAATTACACTTGATTAGCCTTGTCTCTGTGCTTTTATTATTAATGATTTATATGACTTTGAAGATCTACACAGTACTTCACAAAACATTGGGTAGGATGTTTCCAAGCAAAGTGGTATTTCTGTCAAATATCATAATTCTGACACTGACAGTTTACTCTTGGATGATATCTAAAAATTTAGGTAATACTAAACCCATAAGTCTTTTGGGCTAGTGGTTAATCTGAGTTCATTCTGGCTTTGCTCTTGCTATGGAGAAGAAGAAAAACTGGAAATAATGGGCAGAAAATATTTTGTTAATGCAACAACCAAATTTTTAATATCATTTTGTTACTTTTGTGTCTGTCTGTCTCTTTTTATGTACAAGTGTCTACAAATTCAAATTTCTCAGAAGTAGCACTTGCTGGCCTGGCAAGCAAAGAGAACTTCAGCAACATTAGCCTGCGGAGTGTTAATCTAACAGAGCAAAACTCTAACAACAGTGCTGTGCCATACAAGAAGCTAATGCTCCTGCAAATTAAAGGTATGCTGGCATTGCTTTTACTTTCCATAAATAATAGGCTGAATGTAGCATATGGGAGATGCTACCACATTTAGATTACTAGCTTGTTCTAGATCTTCAGGGCAAGATTTATGTCCAAAACCTGGAAAAATAAGTGATAATTGTGTAGCAAGTTAAACCTTGCAAATAAGTTTGCATTGGGCCACTGGTGTGTGTTGCCCAAGGACAAAACAGAATATTTCAGAAATTCTCCCTATCTCCTGTGGAAATTTTTTAACTGTCCTGTTCTTCCAGTGCTCAGTATAACTTGGAAGTGATGTGACTTGCTCCAGTGTGTTCTTGTTCCACTTCCCCTTAGAGTATATAATAACATATCTGATTTAGCAAATAGCTAGGTTTTGAAAGCAAAATTCTTAAAATTCCTGAATTCTTAAAACTTCTTACTGCCTACAGAAATTGTGCCATAACTTCACTTAAGCAAATGTAAAAGGTTCTGGAATTTTGCTGCTGTCTGCCATTTACTTAATTAATTTCTTTCCAGAAGGACACAGAGTTGTTAAAACAAGAACAGGAAATAATAGAAATATTAGTTGATAGGACACAACATTTATTTTGTTTCCTGTGAGTAAATTCGTTTTCCACAGTAGTAGTCTTTAATTATTCTTAAACAGTCTGTTTCCACATATTTTGCTAAATGTGCCAGGATTATTTTAATTTCTTTCAAAACAAATTAGATGGTAGCATTGTTAGTGGTAGTTGAAGGATTATAATTAGCTTTCTTTTCTCTTTAGGAAGAAGACATGTTCAAACAAGATTAGTTGAACCAAGAGCCTCATCACTGAACAGCGGAGACTGTTTCCTGTTGTTAACTCCACATTTATGTTTCTTGTGGGTAGGAGAGTTTGCAAATGTCATAGAGAAAGCAAAGGTCAGTACTATTTTATTATTTATTTTTAGAACCATTGCAGTGTATGTCTGATGAAATTGAGGCTTGGTGCCAATTCTCTCAAAAAGTGGCATATAACTAGGCCGTCACAGGGAGATATGCAGAATTCCTGAAAATCTGTTTTAGGTCATGCACTGAATGAAAGCTGACGTAGGAGTGTGTAGTTTGTGAAGCTGCAAGAGAAAAAAGGATATCCTCAGGATACAGACTGGACTCAAAAACAAAAAATAGTCTGAATTGCAGGATGTCCTTTTTATTCCCATGTCCACTGAGATCAGTCTTGCTTTAAGGCAAATGAAAGAATGAATGCATTTCTGTAACATATTTTTCTAGTGTCTGTTTATTTAGTGCAATAAATAATAACTATTTCTTCTGCTATTTGCTGTATTATATCTCATTTGCCTTCTCCCTGAGCAAGAATATTGCACAAGTATTCCAAAGACTTAAGCAATCCTGTTCAGATAACTGTTAATCTCTTAGGCTTCAGAACTTGCAACTTTAATTCAGACAAAGAGGGAACTTGGCTGTAGAGCTTCTTATATACAGACTATAGAAGAAGGAATAAATACCCATACCCACGCAGCCAAAGACTTCTGGAAACTCCTTGGTGGACAGACAAATTACCAGTGTAAGCATTGTTATAGTTATAATATCTGATGCTCTATCACAATAAGTTAGTAGAGTCAGTTCTCTTTAGTAAAGGTAGTGAGATGTTAATTTTTTTTGTTATTTTTGACAATCTTTTCCTGAAGCCGCTGGAAGTCCTGAAGAAGACGAAATGTATGAAGCTGCAATAATAGAAACAAATTGCATTTACCGCCTCGTAGAAGATAAACTCATTCCTGAGGATGACTACTGGGGAAAGGTGCCAAAATGTACCCTGCTGCAACCAAAAGAGGTATTGTGCTACTTACTGCTCCTGTGGTAAGTGCAGGAACATGCAGCTGATAATGACTTTCAGTAACTGCAAATGCTTGTGGAGAGGATCACTGAAAACTGGGTCCTCTGTGTTTCTGAAAGGCTTCTGAACACTTCACTGTATAGAGTGTGCTGCAGGTCTCAAGAAATTAGTTCACATTGTCTTTAAAATAAAATTCCATTTTAGGAAATGTAAATATTTTGTCAACAGTGGCTTATTCCAGAATCATGAAGTGCAAAACAAGTGGCACTTTGGAAAAACAAAACAAAATAAAACCTACTTTTATTTCTATCCCTAGCAGCCTCTTCCTCTTCAAACCACCATTTCACCCATCTAAGTCAGAATGTGAGTAGGTTTCTAAAATGAAGACATGATGCATTTTCTTGAAAGTATTTAAGTCACTCCCTTTTTGCCTATGTTGTGCATTCTGTCAGCCTTCCCTGGCTGCTGGACAAGGTGTAGGTCTGAATGTCAGAGAAAGCTGCTGAAACTGGACAGCAATCAGTCATGAAACAGAACTGGGTTTTTAGCAGCTTGAGCTCTCTGATCTGCTAGTGACTTTAGCCACCTAAAATACACCTCACAGCATTCCCCTTACTTGCTTCCAGTCGTCCTCAAAAATTGGACATCACAATGCAGGCCACTGCCCCGTCCTTATTTGCATTTACTGCTACATGTTAGTGTCACTGAAGAAACTCATATTTGGAGGAGTTTCTGTTCAGCACAAGGAAACTGGAGTATCAGGGTATCACCTAACCTAATGGTAGGTTGACTTTTTTGTTCTTTGGTTTTGGTTTTAGGTGCTGGTATTTGATTTTGGCAGTGAAGTATATGTGTGGCATGGAAAGGAAGTTACTTTAGCACAAAGAAAAGTGGCATTCCAGCTGGCAAAACACTTGTGGAATGGCACCTTTGACTACTCCAATTGTGATATAAATCCTCTGGACCCAGGAGAATGCAATCCCCTCATACCCAGGTATTGTAACTCGAATTTAGTTTCATTGCAGATACTTGGTTTTCTTGCCCTCTTTTCAGTGTTTAATTTGATTCTGTATCTTCTGTTCCCTTGCACAGAAAGGGACAAGGACGCCCAGACTGGGCTGTATTTGGCAGACTCACTGAACATAATGAGACAATACTGTTCAAAGAAAAATTTCTTGATTGGACAGAACTGAAGAAACTCAATGAGAAGAATTCTAGTGAATCCCTTCACCAGAAGGTGCATATAATAAGCATGCTAGGTATTTCAAACTAGATGACCTAGTTGGGATGGCAGCCAGGGAAGTTTGTGTTCAAGGATCCAGAACACTTTCTTTATTTTGTGGGTTTTGACCTAGGGGTCAGAACATCACTTCCTACAGCAAACCCACAGAGTTGTTTTATGTTATTATTTTTATATTACATTACAATTATAAATATATTTGTATTTTTTATATATTATATATTAATATAGTATATATTATGTATTATTATCATGTATATATGAGCCAAGCAGCTCAATGAATACTGCCAAGGTGCCTTTGACAAGGCATTGAACAATGACAAGGTATTAAAGTACTGAAGTATGCAGGAGTTAAAATGTTTGACTGGAACTGTAGGGCAAGAAGAAAAAAAAGCTGTGCTCAAAGACATCTCTTCTCTGTTTTCTGACAGGAAGAATCCAGATCTGACTCTAAACCATATGATGTCATGCTAATGGTAGCTGTGCCTCAAACAACTGTGGGCACAGTCTTGGATGGAATGAATATTGGCCGGGGCTATGGACTTGTAGAAGGAGAAGATGGGAGGCAGTTTGAAATTATCACTGCCTCTGTGGATGTCTGGCACATCCTGGAATTCGATTATAGTAGACTGCCTAAGCAAAGCATAGGGCAGTTCCATGAGGGAGACACTTACGTGGTGAAGTGGAAGTACATGGTGAGCACTACAGGTTAGTGAACAATTCCATTTCATCCTCCTGAAACATGCAGAAGTGCAGCTAAAGCTCCTGACTCTAGATTTCCATGGATATGAGACAGTTTGAAAGGTTAGGGATGCTAATTTAGCCTTCCTAGGACATTAAAAAGTAAAGCTTTTTCTTTTGTTTAAAAGAAAGCAGTAGAAAATAAAAGTTAGTTACTTTTGATACATCAAATGTAATGCTGTTCATCTCTGCTTTTACCCAACACTGATGGTGTACATGTTCACAGGACAGCTCATTAAACCAAATTATGCCCACAGCTTAACACCAAAATAACTAAGCAGCTGGACTAATGGCTGTGGTCTGAATGTCTTGCAAGAATGGTAGGCTTAGCAACAAGAAAAACCTTTCTAGGGCAATGGAGATCAGTAACAATAACAGGAAAAGCCCTTGCCAGCTCATTGCCCTTGCTGTCGCTGGAAACCCTTTGATCTGGATTTCAGGCTCAGCAGTGTTCTGACAAAACAGCCTGAGAGCAGCAGGTAAAGGCTGAGAACCACTCAGCCCATTGGAACTCTCCCTTCTGGCACTAAACTAAGAATAGGTGGCTTTTGTGGTAAGTTAAAGACAGTCTAAAACTGATTGTTCCAAACAGCAGTATATTAAAGTCGGTTGAGAGCAGCGTAACAGTTATACAGCCTCAGGCTTTTAGCCAAAAAAATGTAGCTAGGTCTTAGTGAGGATCGTTGAGATCAGATACTGGCAAATCCAAGAAAAATACAAAAACTTGTAAGTCTTGGGAGAAGTGGGTAACACTAGTACTGAACTGTAAACAGACTTCTAATCCAAATGGATGAAAACATATTCCATCACTCCAAAAGAGAGTAAGTTTTTATGTAGGAGGCAGTACTTCTGTGGACTGAATGTCCAGATAAGAATGAAACCCAGAAACTTTAGAAGTAAGTAGTGGTTTGAGTATTCTCAACTTGAAAAAAACCAGGATGCTTTCTCCTAGGTGTTTCAGTTGGATGCTGCTCAGCACTGCTGGAATCAAGGCAGATGTTTTAATTTTTTTTTTAATCTGTTTTAAAACTCTTGGGTTTTTTAAAATCTTTGATTTAATTATACCTGTTTATTCCCTATTCACTGGAAAGAGTGAAATATTCTATAACTGGTTGTTTTGTTGAATTTCACTTGTAAACATTATTTGCTTATCATAACAACTAAACAGTGATTGTTAAATAAAAAAAAAGCAGCTGCTCTCCTGCTGTCAAAGAACAGTGTGTAATGTGGAAAATGAGCCATAATGCTCTCTTCTGGTAACATAACTGGACATGCCATTTCACATGCAAATTGGCTCAAGTGCTGTCAGTTATTTTTCTCCAGATAGTACCAGGTCTTTCTACATCTCTTTCTCCAGCCAACACAGGAATCTCTGCCTGTGGGCTTAAATCCACCTGAGGAGACAATGCCAGCTCTGCACAGAAACACGCTGGCTTGGAGACCTAATGTTCCTCCAATTGCACATTTTTCCTTTCCTGTTCTGGATGGGATAGTGCTGAGCTGGCAGATGAGATTAAACCATGTGCTGTCTAAACCTATAGCCAGAGTACTTTCTTCAGCATGTGCTCTCTGTTTCGCAGTTGGAAGCAGACAAAAAGGAGAGCAACAAGTACGGGCTGTTGGAAAAGAGAAATGTGTGTATTTCTTTTGGCAAGGAAGGCACTCCACAGTGAGTGAGAAAGGAACATCAGCACTCATGACAGTGGAACTTGATGAAGAGAGAGGAGCACAGGTGAGCTTCCTAGGTGGCAGACCTGGTAAGATTTGCCTGTCTGGGTAGCCACTAACAGTAAACAGGAATTACCTTTTTTACCTCCTCCCTTTGTGTAAATGTGTTCTTGCCATCACAAATAGTCAGACCTCAAAATTACTTTTGACTTTATTCCAACTGCCAGAGACATGTAAGCTCCCTTTATGGATTGTCGTTCCCAAATCCTGCTTCTAAGCGTATTTCTGAAAAAGGCTGAAGGAGAAGGTGGTCTCTTCCTTCCCTGCAGGAATAGGTGAAGCACAGTTACAGAGATTCATGCCTTCCTTTCAAGTACATGTTCAGATAGCAGGACTGTCTTCCTAGTGCTGAGGAGAAGCACTTTCTGCAGGCCAAGGGAAAAAAATACATTTGAGATTTTCAATTTGCTTACTCTATAATTACATATTAGTTGCATTGTTTTCAGAGATTCTAGCCAATGCAGATGCAGCTAGTTTGAAGCTGAGAGGACAGGCTTGTTTGCTTTGTCTTTAGGCAGACTTGGGCTTTGCTGTGGCTTCACTGGTACCAGCATAAAAGATGGCAGTTTTAAAGTTAGTTTCTGTACCTTGATCCTGCTTTAATTAGTTTTTTAACAGCAGTATAAAAATGACCAGTAAGACAGGAGTTCATAGAGGAGAAATATAATGACCCTTGATCAAGAGTGTGAGAGTTTCTGCAACATAGATGATTTAGGAATTGGCCATGTCAGTTTCATACTCCAAATGCAATGTTTAGTGAGCAAAGCATGTTATCCTAGAAACTAATTTTACAGCAAATTTTGAACCTACTTCAGTTCCTCTGTTATCCCCATAATGGTTTCAGTGAACATCGGTCAAGGTGGACAGGTTCTGTAAAAACGCATAAAATTCAAAAAATGGTTAGTTTAAACCAATTTAAATTAAAGTTCATTTGGTATTCCATTATCCTCTGAAACTCAATTATTGGATTCCAGCTAGAGGTTTCTTTTAATATCCAGGTCACATATGGAACCCATTGCATGCTGATATATGGTAATTTAAACAATAGTCAGCAGTTGTAAAGTAGAAGGAAAGCCATCTTTGTGGGTGGCCATAACTATATAATTTTTAATAATCCATAGAGACCAGTTTTCCTGAGTCTGTATACTTGCTTTATTTTTTTTAATGAAGAGTGGTGCTTTCAATTTCCAGGTACAAGTGCTTCAAGGGAAAGAACCACCGTGCTTCTTGCAGTGTTTCCAAGGAGGGATGATTGTGCATGCTGGAAGAAGGGAAGAGGAAGAAGAAAATGCACAAAGTAAATTATTGTTAGTTAAGAGTTTATGCCCCAAAATCCTTCTTTAGCTGTTGTGGAGGGCTTTGTATTCAGTCTCAACTACCATACGCTGTAGAAAGGAAAAATTAATGCCACGAAACTCTTGAGATAGCTTTGCAATGCGTTGTTTCAAGGTAGTATTTTTCTTCTTTGAGCATAGAATGGATTTTTTTCACCCTAGAGCATGCTGACTTGACTGTATTGATGCACATATAAATTGTTTTCGTTTGGTTTTACTTAAGCCAAGTGCCCATTTGCTTTGAAGTATGTTCTTTTGTACACAGTCTGGGGAAGAAAAGTGTTTTTACGAGCAGTTCTTCTGCTCCAAAGAAAGCTCTAAGCTTTTATTACTCAATCACTGCTTTTTGTAACATATTCCTTGAATGCAATAGTTGAGGTAGGAGAATTTCAATGGAAGTGTAGCTTGGAGATGTTCCAGTTTTCACTTGACTGTGACCTTATGTTCCTGAGGTGCAGAGGGGAAGAGGAGCTGAATAGGAGGAATACTGTGTTTGTTTCCCTTCTTCATGATATGAAAGAGCAGAACTTGACTCTTCTGCTCTGTTAAGCTCTTCAGCTCTCAATACTTCTACTCTTGTAGCAATGTTTCAGAAGGCATCTTTTCTGCACAGGGTTTCTCAAGTAGTGTTAGCCTAGCCTGGTGCTTAGCTAGTTTATTCTGTGACAACATAGGCATGCAGTGGGTGAAATTCATCCAGTATGAGAACAGCTGTTCCAGAGCAGAGGTTTTGAATTTTCCGTCCCATGTGATTTTATAATTGTGCTGCACTGTTCCTGTCTGCTCCAGGTGATTGGAGGCTTTATTGCGTGCGAGGAGAAGTTCCCAGTGAAGGAAACTTACTTGAAGTAGCATGTCACTGCAGCAGCCTGCGTTCCAGGACATCCATGATTGTCCTCAATATCAACAAAGCTCTTATCTACCTGTGGCATGGCTGTAAAGCACAGTCCCACACCAAGGATGTAGGAAGAACAGCAGCAAACAAAATAAAAGAACAGTGAGTGTCTGACCTGTATTTTGGAGATGTTTATATAGACTACTAATTTACTTAAAATAGTAATTTTCTGACTCAAAGAAAATTTGAAATAAATAAAGCTGTCCTCTGAGTACAAATGCAGCAAGTAAGTGCATCATCAGGAAGAGTGAAGGTTGGTTGGTTTGGTGGAGTGGAGAAAACTCATGTTCTGTAATTGCTTTCACTGGAAGTCAAATGCATTTATTAATAGACTCATAGAATGGTTTGAATTGGAAGGGACCTTAAAGATCATCTAACTCCAACCCCCCTGCCATGGGCAGAGATACCTTCCACCAGACCAGGTTGCTCAAAGCCCCATCCAACCTGGTCTTGAACACTTCCAGGGATGGGGCATCCACATTCTTCCTACTTTACTAATTACAGTTAAAAACTCATTTTCCATTTGGAGTGAGATGCTAAACATCTGAATAACATATTAAATTGCATTTGATAGGAGGATTAGAATCTAGCCTTGTGAATAAGGAAGAGGAAATTAATTTGGGAAAGCATGCAAGGTGGACAGCAGCAATTACAAAAGCAGGCAGTGAGAATCCCTACTGAGAACTCACGCGAGCATCTCCTTCACTCTGGGAATGGGATCCAAATGCTACAAGAATAGCTGTTGAAATTCCCTGTCCTGTTTTTTGATAATTTTTCAAAGTGCCTGTGTTGACGTGAAGCTTGCCACAAGCCTCTAAGGTACTTTTGGGTTCCACTAATGCGAGCAGCCAGCAGGTTTGTGTCAGCTGTGTTTGGGGCCGGAAGGCCGAGTTCTCTCTCTCTCTCTCTCTGTTTGTAGGTGTCCACTGGAGGCAGGACTGCACAGCAGCAGCAAGGTGACGATTCATGAATGTGATGAAGGGTCAGAGCCCTTGGGATTCTGGGACGCACTAGGCAGGAGAGATCGGAAGGCCTATGACTGCATGTTGCAAGGTAGACCTGCCTTCCTGGATTTCGCACTCGCATTTTCCTTTATTGTCTGCAGTGTTGTCAGATTTAATACCAAGTTTTTGAAGAACTTTTTGGTAGTTGAGTTGATCCCTTCAGAGAAATGCTTCCAAAAATCTTACTGAGTAAAGTAATACTGTTCTAGAAGGAAAATGCTGGAAAACCAAGTGTTTCATTTTGTTCTTCCCCCACTTCTGCTCCCCCTCTGCATTCAGGCAGCACAGAGCAATAGTTAACACTCTTACCAATATATTTTGCTTCTCTTCTGAAGGGATTTAGGAGGCAGTTCTGCACACATTCCTGTCCAGCCTTTGCTTTGAAACTGCCAACAAAGGTAGCAGGGGAATTGATTTACCAAGTGGAAAATTTGTCAGCTAACTCTGAGATGGGCTTGCTTCACTTAAGCTGCAAAACAGCTGGTTATGAAATGGCTGATAGTAACTAACCAGGATCAGATTCAGAGTGATGGCAGCCAGCTGCTCAGCTCAACTTCTTTACAGCTGTTGCTAGTCCCTCAAGACATTTGGTTGTCTCTCCTGATTTTTCAAAACTCAGAAAATTTACAGCCACTCTAAAAGTTTGTTAGTTTTTAAAATTAACTCTTGACATTCGCTGTTGTGACTGTTCTTAATTTTTGTTCTTTAAAGATCCTGGAAAGTTTAATTTCACCCCCCGCCTGTTCAGCCTCAGTAGTTCATCAGGAGAATTCTCAGCCACTGAGTATGTTTACCCTTCCAGAGACCCTGCTGTCATCAATTCCATGCCATTCTTGCAAGAGGATCTTTACACTGCCCCACAGCCAGGTATGTACTTTAAAATACTTAAGAAACATGAAAAGTTTCAGTAATTGAAAGCACTTTTAACTTGATTTATCACAGGAAAATGTGTGCATGTGATGCTTATACAGTATTAAGCGATAACACTAATTTTTTCCATGATAAAGGTGTTGAGAAATAATCAAGTGTGTATGTATCCCAGAAGCTTGCTGTAAAAATACATTGCTTATATCAAAGCAGCTGAAGTTTAGCTGGATGATTAACAAAAGGGATTGGTAGACTGTTAAATGATCCTGTTGTGATGCTGACAAGCGTGTAAGACTGGGGTTGTTCAGGGGATTACAAGAACTAGTAAGTGGCTGATGATGGATTTGTTATTTTCTGACTGTGCAGCACTCTTCCTTGTTGACAATCACCACGAAGTGTACCTGTGGCAGGGCTGGTGGCCTGTGGAAAACAAAATCACTGGGTCAGCTCGAATCAGGTGGGCCACAGACAGGAAATGTGCCATGGAGACAGTGCTCCGGTACTGCAAAGGTAACAGAGTGCTGTTAACCCTGACTGCTCCACACCCATCCATGCCTTCCTCTCCTGAGCTGAAAGCTGCTCCCCCAGTGTTATCAATAAACATCACTTTATTTGAAGATACATTCTCCACTCTTTCTTAGCAAACCATTTATCTAGTAACAGCCTTGTTCCCAAATTGCCAAGATACTCTGCTGACTCAGCTCTGGGTGGAAAGGCTTTATTTATTGTGTTACACCTCAGAATAACAAGTTAACAGTTTAAACATTCTCACTTAAGCCTCCAAGCTTACGCTTGCTTGGTTGCTGGCAGAACACTTCTGCTGAGCGTACCAAAAGGTTTCATTTACATGAATTCGGCTAATTTCAGACCATCACACTCTGCTTACTCTATTCTGAGTCTGTTTTTGTAAGATAAGAAAGGCATTGGGTTAGAAGTAGCTGTTGAGGATTTTCAGCATATATGTTTTAATCTTTGCAGTCAGATATGGTAAAAGGCAGGTGTAAGAATACTGAAAAACATGTTAAAAGGTCCACTACTAATTTTAAAAAAATCCTGGAAAATTTATTCTTTCTGCCTTTCTGCTTCAGCTTTTCAGGAAAAAATTAAATACTCTTAGGCGGTAGCTTTGGATAAAGGGTGAGATTGCAAAATATCGTACTGTTTGTAATTTCTCTTTTTTTTTTGTATTTTGACTTGTTTTTAGGAAAAAATGTAAAGAAGCCCCCAAAATCCTATCTAATTCATGCTGGCCTAGAGCCTCTGACGTTCACTAATATGTTCCCAAGTTGGGAGCACAGGGAAGACATTGCAGAGATCACAGAAATGGTAAATCTTGTCATTGCATAGACTGTTTCCTATTGCTAGTAACTGTGTCTTGTGTTGTCAGTAACACTGGTTATTTGTGCTGTTGGGCCCTAAGATGCATAGAGTAAACTTAAAAGGCACAGTTTAGGAGTCTGCACAGGGAAAAAAAACACCACCACAGCTAAATTCTGACTGAGAATGTGTTTATCAAAGGCATTCCTGTTCCCATTCCTCCTTTTATGAGTAACTTCTCATACTTTTTTTTTTGTTGTTGTTATTAAAAACAGGAGGAAAGTGTTATCTGAATCATCTCTTAGAAATAGACATGCTAGAGTTTAACAGAATACCTGTTTCAGTCATGCAGCAATGTGCAGTTCTGGTCTGCTCTCCAGATGAAGTGCAGGGGAGCAAAACACCTCTCAAAGCATCAGCTGGCTCCAAGGGCTTTGTCACTGACTTGCTCACCTGGGATTGCAGAGTCAAATTACATGTGTCTGCTTTAAAAGCTTTCAGTCAAGGGGCATCTCAACACCAATGACATCTTCTGTTTTGTAAGTCTTCTGCAGCCATCCTTAATAGAAGATGCTGGCTTCATGACTAAACACACATTTCAGCCTTACACTGAGATTCTGGGAGTGCAGGAAGTCCTTCTGCTAAGTGCAGACCTGTTTTTATCTGTGAAATTGTTGTAGGGCAGGGCTCTTGGCCTCTGTGCACACCTGGACGTACAGCGTTGTGCTCAGGCAGGGCAGGTTGTCCCGTGCATGGGGCACAGTCGATGGTTTCAGCATTGTGATCCAGTTCCCTGTTTCCCTTTTCTCCTTCCAGGATGCTGAAGTCTCTAATCAGATAATACTTGTAGAGGATGTGCTGGCCAAACTGTGTAAAACAGTGTATCCATTAGCAGATCTCTTAGCTAGGCCTCTGCCTGAGGGAGTTGATCCACTGAAGCTTGAAATTTACCTTTCAGATGAGGACTTTGAGGTAAGGAGAGAAGAGGTGCACTGTTACTCTGTGCATCTGTGTCTAACCATGCGGGAAAGTAATTTGCTGGTTGTGCTACTTAATCAGTTGTTTTTGCTAATAGCACATCCTCTTATTTTAAATGCAGGTTGCATTAGAGATGACAAGAGAGGAGTACAATGCGCTGCCATCTTGGAAGCAGGTTAACCTGAAGAAGGCAAAAGGACTTTTCTAAGCTGTGTTTATGGGAGTGAGCACTAAAGGGATGTCCACTCTCACTTTCTATGTCCTTTACAAGAATTGTACCCTGCATTTACAGAACAAATAAAAATAATCTGAAGTTATTAGTGACTACCTATCTGGAGGTGTGTAATATTATAAAAGGCCAAGAGAACTCTTTGAAAATGGAATTCAGTTTTGACTCTTAAGCTCCGTTCTCCTATGCACTTAAACAGTAGTTTCTTGAGCTACTGCTGCAGGTGTCCTTTGGCTATATACAATACTTGCCATTTTTGTTTTTAAAGAAGTTCTCTTTGTAAAGTGTTATTTTGTTAGTTTGTGGATTACAAAGAATTTATATTTATATAAACACATAGAACAAGTATGTATTTAACAATGCAATATATATTCACTTTCAAGACTTTCATGTCAAAACTACAGGAAAGTAGCTGGATGGCAGTTGCTTGTACCGAATTAGCTATACCACCAGTATGTATCTCCTTCGCATTCTGAAAAGTTTCTCTTTGCAATAGTTAATGAATTGTTCTCAGTGCTGCTTCAGGTGCTAAACTGAACAAAGCATTTGTATTTATAGCATGGATTTCTTGAGAAACTATGCGAATCAACCTTTATACTTTATTATCCAAAAATGTATAGTGCCTTGTTTTTTGTGTACAGTTTATATAAAAAAAAAAAGATTGGTCTGCATTTTGAAGATGGCTTAGAACGGTCTCCTATGTTACTTTTATAATAGTAGAAATAAAAACATCTCAGTTTCTAATACTTGTTGTAAACATTAAACATGTCTTTTGTGATATAAGAACTGAAAGTAAACGCTTCTGAATAAACTCGTAGCGATGCTCTGATTTGTCATTAATTTGTAATCTGTACTAGGTCATTGGAACCTTCCATAACATGATATTTTCTCAAAATATTTTAACCTTAGATGTCTGTGGGTATTGTACAGAGTTATAATTTGAGAAGCAGATAATGTAGAAAATAATCAATGTATGAGATAAAATTAAGTTGGGCAACACTTTAATGCTGAATATTGAAACTGTCATACAACTCCTGTATCCTTTGGATTTCCCTGTTTTATATATGAAACCAAAATTATTATGCTGGTTTTCAAAATCTGAAAAAATCTTTTCAACCTTTGTGAAATTTGGGAGTAAAATTTGAACTGAAAATAAGCATTGTGTCCATTCTTTCAATAAGCACTGAAGTCAAAATTGGTTTTACTCAATTAGGACATTGAGTAGAATCATCGAGTAAGTATTTGCTATTCTTTGAAATGTTTTTCAGGCATTTGACATTTCTATAATAAGCTGTGTGGTTCTCCTCTGGTAGCCTAGTGGGTTTCATATTTTCATTCCTGGCTATGTAGCTTTCCTTCTGCCCTGCAGCCATTCAGAGCTGCTCCTGGATTGGGGTGGTGCCTGTCGCTGCTCTTGCCATTTTCCTAGGCCAAGGGACTTGAAGTGGGATTTTTGAATGTGCAAGGTGTGGATTTCTGTAAGATCTGCAGTAAGTATTGCTCCATAGTTAAAGTGAATCTTGTTTTGACAGATGGGTTGGTAAGTTGTAGTCAAGTCTTTAGGTAAGTGAATTAAAAATATGCAAGGTGAATTTTGAGCACAGGAGTATTACCTTTCATGTGCTGGTTTCTGTTAAGAACTGAAATGAAAAAACCTAAGAAAATGTTAGGAACACTATTCAGAGCCAGAATGCTTCTTACATAAACTCCAGCATAAAGCTGTTTAGGTGCCAGTTCCTCAGAGGTGCTCAGCTGCCTTCTGCATGGGTTACAGTGTTAGTTTGAAAATGCGGGGCTTTATAGTGACAAGTTTATTCTTCAAGCATGGAGAGGTTTCCAAAATCCCTGCTGTATTCAGCTAAGTATTTTTGCACCCACATATTTTCCTCTTTATCACCCTCTGTGGTGATAAAATCAAGCACAAATTAGGTTTTGATTATTCATGTTCAGTCTACCCATGAGGGTAGCAGGTTCTGTTTTGATTTTTCTCTCCTACAGAGCAGATTTGCATAGCATGATTGACCTTGTTTTTCCCTCTGGCAGGGTAGTATCATTTGCTTTTGTTTCTTGGAAACATTGTCAGTCCTTCAAATGCTGCTGAAGGGCAACATTCACCCACCTCTAAAGCCTTAGAATCTCAGCTGAAAGACAAGCAGGGCCAGCAAGGGGGCTGCAGGCAGTGAAACAATTCGCTGTTGTCAGATCTCAGAGTTCATGTAAATTTTACACAATTTCGTATCTAATGGCCCAGTTCCATGAACCAGGACACAGAACCCAACTTTCTACTTGGGTGTTTTTCTCATAACATTGCCTAGGAAAGCTTTAAGGTTTTGCAGAAAATATTTTATTATCCATTATATGCTTGTCACTTATCAAAGCACTTTCCTGAAATATGAAGCTGACAACAGAAAGCAAGTCAGCATAAGGCTTTAGAAAGACCTGTAGATTATGCTTTAATTTTCTGCTACCTTTCCTCTCCACTATAGGGATGCCATTTATGGTTGGAAATTACAGAGGGCCATTAAAATATTCTTGAACTGGTTTTAGAGCCCTGCACAGGAAATACATGTGCTGAAACACATCTTGTCTGGGGAGGGGGAGAGGGTTAGTTTGGTTGCTTGCCTGAGTTACCTGGTATTCTCTGCTTGTTTCAAATAGATACCCAAGAACTCCATGTCTAGTCAAAGTTTCTGCTGTAGGGAGTCTGCTCATGAAAAAGGTAGTACCTTGAACATGGCATTTTTTGTTTTCTATCAATCCCATAGATTTCAGGCATTGAGCCATGATTATTATCTCCCATGATTTTAAACTGCCCCATCCTGACTCTTAAAAGTATTGTTCTTTGATTACATAGTTATTCCTGCACACATAAGGATTTGTTAGCAGTGAAATGTGCTGGAAACATGAATACACTAGTATGCTAAAACAGCAAATAAAACTGTGTGAGAAAAATCTGCTACCTGTATACTTCAGCCAGAAGAGGTGAGAAAATGGGAGGTAGGTAAAAGGAGAAAAAACTAATCTTTAATCATTTGGGAGAACTTCTATCTGTCCACCACTGTCCCACCAGTCTCCCAAACAGGTACTTAGCTGAGGAGGAGTTGTGGACCCATGTGCAGAACTGGTGAAAGCTGCTTCTGAGCTTCTCTAAAAGTCTGTGGTGCTTTTTTGGAAAGGGGCAGTGGCAGGTTGCTGTGGTGAGTCCCAGTGTTACCACAGCCCTGCTGGGATAGAGGTTTTGGCTGGTGGGACAGGCCCTCCACAGGAGTCAACCCTGCTTGGCTGCACTATGGGGAAGAACAGTTTGACCAATCTCTGCTTCTAACACTCAGTCAATGTTTCCCTTTTGGATCAAGTAGCAGATGAGGAGAAAAAGCTTAATAATATTCTCCAAAGTGCCTGCTTTCCATTGAGGCCCCAGTTCACCTGATACACTCACCCAGTATGATGCTGGTAACCAACAGCTGATGCTGCAGGGAATTCTCTTTTGAGCACAGGTATGATTGTGCTCAGCCAGCCAGTACTGGCTCTGGGTACACTTCTCACAGGGCAGCAGCATGGGGTTGGCCATACAAGCCTGAGATGCAGCCCCAGGTAGATGAACACTTTTAACTTTCCTCCTGGGATTGGACTGGTGAATTGATGAGGATGAAGGGATTTGGGGTGCAGTGCTTGAAATGCCAGGTTCATTTTCCCTCCTCTGCTCTCATATGTATATACCCTGTGAGGTTAATGCTGATTTGTGTTGTTTTCATGCAATTTGATTGGTGGAGTAAGAGGAGCACCTGGAAGAACAGCTAACCCGAGAGTTAACAGCTAAATGTAACTCCTGCTGCTACTGAGGTGAGGTAAAACTGCCCAAAGAACAGCCTAGAGAGTCAGTGCAGTTTCCTCATTCATACTGGCTCTGTGGATAAGTTTTGTTGAAACCTGTGACTGTGTTGAAACCTGTCACAGTGTTAATTTTCCTCTATCTTAATTCAACTATCCTGCTCCTATAATAAAATATTGTAATAATATTTTTTTCCTTCACATTAATTTCTGTGTGTGTTGTACTGGCTTCTTGCTAGCAGTATTTTTCTGGGCTCTGACTTCTGAACTTGGAGGTGAACAAGTGCAAAACCTGCCCATGGACAAAGGCACAGCCCAAATAACCAAGTGGTAAGCACAACCAATCCCCGAAGAAAAGGGATGAAGCCACTTGTTCTCTCACAGGTGGTCTTAAACTCCATTTGGCAGCCCCGAGATCTGCTCTATATCAAGAATGTTTTGTGTGAGATTTTCCAGTTTGTGAGACTCAGGGGTAGATGTGGGGAATGTGCAGCCATATGGCAATATTTCACCAGCCATTCAGCTGGCAGCCCTTTCTCATGGGTAGGACAATCCTCTTCCACGTGTCTCTGTGCTCTGGTGTCACCAAGAACAGTGTGGCTGAGAGCCAGTCATGTGGAGACTATTCCAAGAGCTGGAAAGCCCCTGAAGAAGCAACCCCAACCAGCCCATAATGCTGCATGCTCTAGAGATGAAGCTAAGTAAATCATGATCTCTGTTTGAGCTCCTCTTAAAAGTGCAGCATATTTCACAGGAATGATAAAAAAGAGGGAGCACCATACACTGTGCACACCGTATTCTTTCCTTTGCCTTTGGGTGCTCCCTGCATTTTATTCCTTTATTTAGAGAATTGCTGTAGTGTGCCCAAGTGCCAGGGCAGCAGGCACATGAGATCAGCAGCAGGGACTGCATCTTCACATTTTCATGTCAAATCTTCTGCTCTTCACAAGGATGTAAAACCCAAGGGGCAAAGATGTCCCCATCTTGTTACTATAGCCACAGTCATAAGGGCAGCCCCATGACACGTCCACATGCAGTCCTGACCCACTGAGAGTTGCCCTTTTGGCAACAGAGTGCCACTTTTATAAAGCTTTTTAAATCACTCCTGCTCAGTGTAGCCTCTTGGACTAGCAGAGAATGTATTTTCACAGGAAGGACCAGACTCTGGGCAAATTTCTTATATTCTGTTGCTAAAAGATATGGTATTTATATAAAAGAAATAGATTCTTTTTCTGCTCTTTGATTACAATAAGGAACTGGGATAGGTAAGGAAAACTCTGCTTTATTCAAACAAAAGATAGAGTCAGTTGTAGAGATTCATGGTAAAAGGTACTCATTGTGCACCTAAGGTCCTTGGCTCTGCTACACATCTGCACACACAGTCCAGGCCCTGTGCTGGCAAACCCTTGCAGCTGTGCATTTCTACACTTCTGGCTCTACCAAGCCAGCTGAGCTGGAAGGGGCCTTGAGAGACTGCCTGCACCACAGCTGCAAATGTTACCTAAACCACCCCAAACTTATGCTCTCTCCTCTGCAGGGATCTGCCCAGGGAATTACCAAGTTACTGAACCAGAGAAAAGTCCTAGAGTGCATGCACTGCTGAAAGAGCAAGGGAAGTCAGGAGAAAGCAATCTGTAGTGACCCCATTTGCTATTTTACTAACTGATACCTGTTCAGCTTCGATTTTACACTCCCCTATCTCCCTCTGCAGCTGTGTGTTCCAGGCTGTGCTAACCAGCACATTCATTTTCCAGTGGCAATTGCTGAGCCACTCGTGCTTGGTAGCAGAACACTGACATTTAATTCCTTTAATTTAGAAATGTGCTGTATAGACTGTTAACTGTTTGCACGTGTGACTATTAATTGTCTTTATGCAGCCAGCAAACATATCATAACCTCAATGCAATCACTACACTTGGTCATGGCAACTGCCTGTGAGGAAAGGCACCTGCTTCCTACTCCCAAAATTGGATGCTGTATATATAATGTTGTTGAAGGGGTAACACTTCATTATTAGTGCCTCTGTTTGCTCACTCTATACTTTATAAAGTGGTCATGACTTATAGGCAGAAAAGTAATTGATTTGGCTTGGTTTATCTACAGGGGCCCAGGCAATATTTTATCGTTTCACTTCTAAAGCTGTTTTTGAACTTAAGTCATTTATGTAAGTCATTTCCAAGTAAAATCTCTGCTAGTTCTAATGCTTTTTCTTTTTCCAACTCTTCATTTCACTGAAGTTTTACAATTTA
Organism: Vireo altiloquus; assembly: GCA_013396875.1. Taxonomy (NCBI): domain Eukaryota; kingdom Metazoa; phylum Chordata; class Aves; order Passeriformes; family Vireonidae; genus Vireo; species Vireo altiloquus. The sequence goes on from VZRF01008083.1 coordinate 211,474, forward strand.
AGTATGTGGGCGTTTTTTAAACAATTCTAACTTTTATATTTGAGGAATATGACTGCTGGTACCTTGCTGCACAGTTGTAGGGGGCATATTTCCCCCTACACCCCACCCCACCACCACCACTCCAGTTTTTTTCCAAGTGGTTTTTTAGTAATCTTGGAAATATGATTCTCTATTTCAGAAATGATTTTCAAAATTTGGCTGCAACCCAGAAGAAGAACCACACTGCACCACACCAATGCAATAAATACTAAGGAAGGTTGAACATTTCACAAAAGGAAAACTACCAGAAATAGTTTGAGGTTTTGACTTTATCCAGAAGCCTCTGGTTTACTTTACTACTAAAATTTCCAGCAAAACAGACTTAATTTTTGCAATGCTTTTTGTTTTAGACAGAGCCATGCATTCTGCCAAAACATGGCTGCTGGATGAGCAAAGACATCCAAGACATTCTCTGCAGGACTGAAGGCTGGAAGTGACATGAAGCATAGAAGGTCCAACCAAAACTACACAGGGCAGCAACAGGAATGAATTTTGAAAATCCTGAGTCTGAGCAACACAGAGATAAGTTGGAGCCCTTCACGAATGACTTGTGAAGATGAGATCCTCTGGAACCACCAGTGGTCTTGGTACCAGTTTGGACGATGCCACTGTAGAAGATCTACAGTTTGTCTTTAAAATACACGCAAAGACTCCATAAGGTGAGGTTTATGAGGAGCCCATATTGGTTGGACAAATAAAACACCACCTGCCCCAACACACCTCACTTGTTGATGTTCATACACCATAAGACCAAGTGCTAGAAGAATATGTGTTTTTGTATTTTGAGGATCTTACCAAATAGGCCATGAGGTCGTTTCTGATGACACAGAAGAAGCAGAGCAGTGATCTGTGAGTGCCTGGTAGCAGCAGATTTGTTTCCATGTTCTACCTCTAGACTGAGATGGTCCTTATCAAACACAACCTAGTGTGGAAGTGGAGCTTCTGTCAGCACACGTGCATGTGGCCTCCCTGCTCTGTCACAGGAGGGATCTCTTACGGGCTGGTTCTTCCTGAAGCCTTCCCCTTTTTTAGCCAAACTCTTCCAGAAGAGTTAGAAAACCTTTAAAGCAGCACTTTGCAAAGAAGGGACTGAGTTGTGTGTGGGAAAGCAGCCTGAGCCCAGGAAAAGCTGGTAGAGGATGTATGCTAATGAAGAAACTGTCCTGGTAGATGGGATAATGATTGAGCCTTCTTAGGGGGGAGGAGACGAGGTAAAACCATTGGAAAAGTGCCAGAACAGAGTGATTAAAAGTGCTTTCATTTTATATTACAAGGTGGCTGAAAGCTGTCAGCCTTGTTTGAATTTAACAGGAGCTTGTCCTTGCACCATGTTCATGCTGCATCACATGAGTCACGTCCGTCGGATCTTGCGAGGGCAGATGCCTGGGCAGATGAGCGGCTGCAGCACTGCACACAGCGCGCTCGCTGTGCCTCCTGTGCCCCACAGGTAACGCAGGTGGTCAGGCAGGGCTCCGTGCTGCTGCCCGCTCCCACCTCTGCTCGCTCCGGCTGCCTGCTGCCTGCGCGCCGTGACGGCATCATCCCCCTCCAGGCTCACCCCCTCCTCTGGCCGAACGTCAGCTGGACGCAGGTTGTTGTGTTGCCTCGGGGCACTTCATCGGGTGCCCCCCACTTGGCCAGGTGTTTACAAGCGCCGCTGCAGGGCTGGGGCAGGGATACGCAGCCGCCGGCCCCTCGGGCGGACTGAGCGCGCCTCGCCGCAGACCGGGGTCCGTGCTGCACGGCTGAGCAGCTGCTCGCTCGGGCTGCGCGCTGCCGGCCGCCCTTTCCCCTCAAGCCGCCCCACGGGCCCTGGAAGCAACTTCCGGGCCGGTTAACCCCCGCGGGCCGCCTCAGCCCGGCCTCGACTCTCCCCTTCTCCCTCTTTCCTCCCTTCCCTCCCGGACGCCGCCGCCATGTGGCCCCGCGGCCGGCAGGGGGCGCCGCGGCGCCGCCCGCGGGCCCGGGCTGCCCTCACTGTGCGCGGCGAGGCCCGGCGGGCCCCGCCCAGCC